>JASSUY010010932.1:0-18000 GCA_032466535.1 Forpus xanthops
AGGGACTGTAGTGATAGGACAAGGGGTAACAGGTTCAAACTTAAACAGGGGAAGTTTAGATTGGATCTAAGGAAGAAGTTATTTACTGTAAGGGTGGTGAGGCACTGGAATGGGCTGCCCAGGGAAGCTGTGAATGCTCCATCTCTGGCGGTGTTCAAGGCCAGGCTGGACAGAGCCTTGGTTTATATGGTTTAGTGTGAGGTGTCCCTGGCCATGGCAGGGGAATTGGAACTAAATGATCTTCAGGTCCTTTCCATCCCTAAATATTCTATGATTCTATGATTCTTAAATGGTCCCCTTTGACTAAAATATCTGAGAGCTGCCTGTGAGGTATAATTGGAACTGGTTGATAGAAGTTAATCAATTTTATACATAGAGATCAATGATGTTAACAAAGATTTGGAAGTAAAACAGTCCTTATCTTTCATGGAACAGCAAGGTCTTAAAATGGCTGCTTGTGAAATAAGAATCATCAAAGGGAGTCTGGAAGTTTATTATACAACTGTCTGTATATGGAGTGACTATTAGGGTTCCCATAAAGTCAAAGGAGAGAAACAGGTTGAGAGTGCAATGTACATCTTTAGAAAGTTTAAATCGGACCACAAGAACAGTAGTGTCTACTTTCTTCATTAACAGCCAAAGATGAATAAGGAAGACAATTGGTTAACAAGGTCCTGATAGAGCTTCATCTTTCCACTCTTTTACTTGGATTTTTGAAGAATACTACAGCAGCTTTACAGTTTTTTTTCTACACACCATAAATTCACAGAAGGCTGAATGACCTAGTTGAAAAGAAATCTGGGGTGTTGGAAGAAGTTATAGAGATAAGTTGGGTGAACTTTTCCTAAAGTACTAGATTGAGGCTTTCTTTCTTGAAGAAAGTATACAACTGGATATAAAGTAAGTGAGAAAGGCTGGCGAAGGAGTTATCCAGCAGTTTAAGAGGTTAAATTTAGAAAGATGTATGTAGCTGTCTAGATTTGAATTCAGTGTTTAGAAGAGTTTAAGAGGGTTTAAGTGGGTGAATGCAGTTAAACTGTGCCAGATAATCTAGATGCCAAGGAATGGTAGTAGCATTCAATATGCTAGCAAAGACACAACATTTGTGCTTTTTATGGTGTGTATTTTTAGTTCCTCTTAAAAGTGGGACAGGATCCTAGTTTGCTTAGGAACTCCTTAAAGCTCTGCTTTTTATTTCTCTGTCTTTGAGACAAAGATATTTTTTACAAGTCTAGCCTTAAATTATGGCAGGTAACAGAAATACAATTATGCCTGCTGTTAACTCAAACAACTGTTCTAACCACAGTTTTTGCAAAACCTCTCCTATCCTGTATTAGTTAATTTTAGTGTCTTTTGTTCCCACCTCTCCTCCTTCTGTTTCTCTAGCAGCTCCCTCAATACTTTCTCCTGGTTTTGTCAGAGCAGAGCACTATACTGTTGTTACTGTCTCCTTTCATTCCCAGTCCTTTCTGCATCTCTTTCCTGTTGTTGCCTCTAGTGACATGCAGTGATGATAATGGAATGCAGTGCCACTGGCATGCTGCCCCAAAGCCCTGCAAGGACTAGTTCAGAGGTACAGAATTGCTTAAAAAGCCAGGAGCTTCTCTACCCAATGGGAGGAAAAAGCAATTGCTTGCTGCATCGGGATCTGAATGCTCCTTGCCACTTCCTAGCAGAGCAGTTTAGAATCAAGCTCTGCTGGATGATAATTGTTTTAACTACCATTGTGATTCTTGATTTTATCCAGGGGCATGGCTGGGGAGGATGGGTAAAATTGTGCAACTGTGTCTGCTTAATTCATAGGGTATTTCTAATTGTTTGGGATAGATCTCCCTGCCCTCCTTTCTTTTCCTTCCCCCCACTGAGTTGCAGTTTGATCGTACACATACAGCTTTCCGAAAAAAAGTGTATGCCTTCTTTACACAGTTTGAATAAAAATAAAGGGAACCAACTTGAGCATCTTTTGAATGCAGTCAAGTTGAGGAACTCCTCCATTTTGTTGCCAAAAGGAGGGATGTTTAAAAATCAATAAATCATAATGATATGAAGTTTTTATAATACAAAGCATTGTAATATATGAAGCTCAGCTAAGTCTTTGAAAAGGGAAAGTTAGTAATAGGAATTACCACATCAGCTTCTTTCAGAAGAAACTTTGTGTCTTAATCAGATTTCTTAGTTGAGATATTTACAATGTCTATTCAGGTAGCCTACAAATGTACTCTCAGTTAAGGAAAGGGTGTGTTATCTCTGAAGAACAAAACACTCCTGAATGACTCATATATGATTTTCTGAATTGACTGTATCAGGATAGTAAAAAATTCAGTGCCCCCACTCGCTGAGCTAGAAGTCACATAGACCTGGTTGGTAGTCAGGATGAGAGACTACAGCACATCTAAATGGGAGCCTAACTTGCTGTTGAGCTGGAAGCCTCAGCTAACTGCAATTGGGAAGGTGATCTGACGTGTTGCCAGGGATGGAAGAGCTGGACTCCTTCACTGTTCTACTGGCAATACTCTTTGCCTCTGGAAGCCATGCATAAACGGGAAATGAGTTAACAGGTGTTAATAAGCACAACAAATTTCCACACCTTTACATTCCTAATTATATCAAAGAATGTACTCTACCAATGAGACCAACAATTTTCACCCATAACCAATTTTAGTTTCTTTTAAATTTATTTACTATTATTTAGTATCTATTTTGCAGTGAGATATACTCAGACATGAGCTCTGAATTTTACCTGCTTGAAAAAACCTAAAAGCATTTAAAAACACCAAGTGTTTCCACTACCACTTTGGCTCTTTACCAGTTTTGTACCAGTAAGAAATCCTTTTGGACTAGGAATCTACTCATTATGTTCTGTAGCATTTTTCCCTGCTTCTCTGAATAGTTCATCTAATCTAGTGGAGGTGTTGTCAAATAATTGTGCTGAACATTGTCTGCTGATGCTTACAGATTCATTCAGATTATGGAATATGTTGCACTTTTTCTGTATTTTCCAAAATGTACGTCATTGTCTTGAATTCTTTTCATTGAATATATGTATAACCCCTTATGCTGTTCTTTCAAAATTGTGGCTTTCATCCAAAACAGGATGGGCATAAGAGCTCACTTTTTCTGTAGACTTCAGATTTTTCATCATGTCAATGATACAAAAAGACAGGTCAAGAATTTCCTTATTAAAGCATTTAAATCATTGTACGTAGACAGATTTTATTTTGTCAAAACTAATTTTGTCAGGTAATGTATGCTTCTGTTCTTACAGAAGCAGCAGAAGCAGTTTCTTGTATCAGGAAAAGAATTGCTGATCACCCACTTTGAAAGATCTTTCAGCTTAGTGCTTGGGGCACTCATCTGTGATGTGATAAAGTGAAGTAAAAATCCCTAGTCTGCATGAAAGATGGCACTAACTTGAATCTTAATCTCTTCCACCATAGCTATCCAGGGTGCATACTGTTCATACCTTTTATTCATTAGCAAAAAAATATATTTTTTTCTGAAGGGCTAATCCTAACTATTCCAATAGCCTCAGGGATTTTATTTATTTTCTTCCAGGATCCTAGCACAGTGTGTTTTCTTCTCTAGTTTTTGATAGGTAGGCAGGCAGCCAGAATAACCATGTCTAATTCAGATGAAAAAATAAGTATATCCTCTTTTAGACTTTGGAGTGTTATACTCATTTTATGCTAATTCCAAACCTTTTTTCATATCTCCACTTTTTTTGGTGGAATCTAGTAATCACACTGCAGTTTCTCAGATGGCCTCTGCTCCTGGGAGCTTGGCTAGGTGACCAAGTTACTGGTTTGCAATGCAGGCTAAAGATTTGAGACAGCTTTAGCTAGTCTGTGATTCCTGTGCTACTTATTAAGGCATCCCAGCCTTCTGTGGATATCACTTATCTTTCCTCTAAAGCTTACCTTTCCTCTAAAGTTACTCTTCTTTTCATGCACAGAATAATTTAAGGACAACAAATCCTGTATCAACCAAAGAAGACACCTTGCAACTAAAAATTAATAATGAAGTAGCTTTTGGAAAATTAGTTGAATGTAAACCTAAAGGCTAATCATGAATAGTCAAGAAAATGTCACTGTGAGGTCAGTGTGATTTGAGGCTGCCAAGGCAATTTCCTTACATATTTAAGCAGAGGAACAATTCTTCAGTAGAAGGCTTTGATGCAACTTAGTGGGAGTACCTCATCCATCTGGATTCTTCTTTATGACTTAAAAAAAAAGAAAAGAACAAATGCATTTGGAGAAGAGTGGGGACTTGTGAGGGATCAGTTTAAAAGAAGGGATTAAAAGCACTTCATACAGCCCTGAGGGGAAGCAATAGTCTACAGACATTGGAAGATTGCAGGCATTAGAGACAGAAAACAAACATGTGAGGTAGTAGGAGCGGGTTTAGTTAGATCCCCTTTTCCCATGTGAAATTGTGGGTGAATTTCTAGATAAACTTGTTTAGAGGCTTAGCTATTTGCTTATAATAGTATTGTTAACAACAGTATGTGGGAATTTAAAAAATGCTAGCATGGTGCCTAGAAAAATAAGTGTGAATTGACTGTAAGAAGTAACTCTATACAGGATTGGAGATAGTTTAGCATAATCAGCTTTTTCCACCCATAACTCAGAGGATATTGTGCATTATTAAAAACAGATACTTCTGGCCACTTGACTATTAGTCTTTTGCATCTATAAGAATATGAATCATAGGTGTTAAAATCAGCCACAGGAGGGCTCTTGCATTATTTCCCTGCAAGCCTTTAAACATATTGAGGATAATAAAGGAAGAAACCTATTCAAGCAAGTATAGACAGAGGCTATAAAGGTCAAGTCAATCTGCGCTCTAGTTCCTGTCAGTATGAACAGGAAAGGAACGCTCTGAATCATGAATAGTTCACTGTGCATTTTATTTCATCTGCTTGTAGAAGCAAGAGTGATTTTCCCCTCTGTGATTTTAGCTAGATGCCATGTTTCTGTAACAAAAGGGCATGATTCAGTGTATATGTTTGAGGTCCAGATATGAGGACTGAGATAAAGACAAAACTTTCATGGCAGTGCTAAGCATTTACTCCAGGTTTTCCAAGCATCTAAATTTGGTGCTGCACTTTTCATTACTAAAACACTTTTTCTGGTTTGCTTCTACTGCTTTCACAATGACTTAAGGCCCATCAGTCAGTGCCACAGCAATTTAGTTGGACTCCTATAGCAGCAGGGTGAATTTTTGCAGCACCAGGTAAGTACACACAACTTAAGATATTTGGAATGCTTAGGTAGGTGTCTGATCAGAAGTGGTCACAAGACACAAGCAAAACCCTTGTAAGGACTGAAGGAGGGCTCAATATCGTTTGAACAATTGTGAAATAAGGCTTACTCCAATGGAACAAACATCCATATTAGAGCTGACATAATCCATATCGTGCTTTCGTCTTCTTCTCAGGAAAAGAAATTCTTACCCTATAGTAGATTTACAGGCGTTAAACAAGAACCTCCCCACCAGTCAGTTGATCTAACAGGTTTTCTTTTTAGCTACAGGGACACCCAGAAAATATTTACATTTACCAAACGTGTAGACATGATGCAACTTTATCTTCTTTTCCCTCAGGAGATTCCTATTAAAATCTGTTGTTTTTCCAGAAAGGCTATTTCTTGCAGGCCCTTCCAAAGCATTCTTATCCAAGTATAGGGATCAGAACACTTCCTTCATATTAAGGAAGAGTATTCTGTAACTTGCTGCATGTTCTCCAATTTGCTCTTGTTTTCTGAATGAAGCATTTGGGGATACAGTGGGTGTGTAGAGAATAATTTTCTTCTTGCCCTGATCTAGAGTAAAATACTTGAGGCACTTTCCTGGTTTTATATGCAGAGTTCATAGTATATGGGTAGTGGACCCAACCTAGGAAAATAATTACTATTTATAAAAAATAAGTTTCTTCCTCCTGTGGTATCACAAAAAAAAAAAAAAAAGAAAAAAAGTGAAAACAAAACAAGATCAGTTTGCTGTCCAAGACCTTCACATTGGTGTTAGAAAATTAGTTTCAAGCAATATTCTGAATGAAACTTGTATGGGGATTTTACCTCTGATCTATTCTTCTTTGACTGAAACATTAAAGTTTTTCCTCTCAAGTGAAAAGAGACACCTTATCTCACATGAAAGCTATTGCTCTGGGAGTCACTATCTACCAAACAGTCATAAATGTGCTTCTCCCTCTGCTGATATGGAAGGAAATTCAAATGATAAATGGCCACTTCATTTAAAGATGGAATAAAGAGATAAATAAATAGATAGATAAATCCATATCTTTTACATGACCCTTCAATTTTTCCCTTGAGTGATCAAACAACCAAGCTGTTGATTATTTTGACATGGGTTGTGACAATGGAGGGCAATGATTTTGCTACACCCAAGAACTGTTTTGTCTTGAGTTGTTTTGTTTTGGGTTATTTTGTTTCGTTTTGTGTTTTCCTTGTTTATCTTGGTAAACATCTTTTGCAAAGCTCACTTCTGACATTTTTTTTCCAAGGAAAAAGCATTTTATTTGGTAATGCATGACCTGCTCTTTGGGAAACAGACAGTTCATATTTTTGGTCTGAATCCTTCCTGGAGAATTAAATGCCATTTTTTCTCTAGTACCCACATTTTCAGAAGCATTCTCTTGTTTGTGTGTTGAGCTTCAAAAGGGAATTCCATCCACAGGTGCCAAAGTGAGGGATGTGAATAGTGTGAGAAGCTGTGTTGTTTGCATGTCTGCACCTGGCCTGTTTTGAAAACCATGTCCACCACCACTGCCTCTGGCACTTATCCCTTTTCGTGGGCCACGATGTTTTTTTACAACCCCCTGAGGCCCAGCATATCTGGCCATCAGGACATCAAGCCACCAAGCAGCAATGAACAGCAACCATGTTCACAGAATTCCTTCAGAGACATGTTATTTCTTCCCTCACCCTTGATTTCTCCTCTCCTGAATGTTTGTTCTTTCATACTTCATTGGAGAATTGTGTTATCTCCACAAGATGTGGCCAGGCTTAGCTCAGGAATGTCTGCAGCAGCATGCTGCAAGCGTCAGAGAGACACCATAATAGGACAAGTTGCCTAATTGGTAGGAATGGGGGCTCTTCTTGACCACAAGAATTATAAATAAATAAATATATAAACAAACAGGAAAGGGAGAGGTGGGGAAAAGAGAGCAACTTTTTTCCCCCACTTCTCTGAAGGAAGCAGCAGTGTCTCCTTGCAGAACGACAACCCTCAGGATACAGCAGTTGTCTTCAAATCTGTGACCATAAAAAATCATTATCTCTGTGAAATACAGCAATTTGGGAGATAATCAAACAGTGACCAGGGGGCAGAGCTGCCAATCTGAAGGATTATGCTCTGTGCATGCTTGATTCTCTCTGACCTTCCTCCGAGCCAGCTGTCAGCTTGGTGAAAACGCACACGGATCGACTCAGGGCACATTCATTAGACTGTCTTCAGTGAAGAAGTCATTTGCATAAAACCCCAGCTTTCTTAATTAGTACTTCATTTTTCCCTTGACTTATTTTGTGGCTAAGTTCACTCGCCTTTTCTTTTTTTTTTTACTTGCCGAAAAATAAAATGGGGGAGGAGATTTCTCTTTTTTATATTTTTTTTTAACATAGGGGCAGGAGGGAATATGACTTGCAAATTAACTCAGTGATAATTAGCCTATTAACATTTTCAGTGATGTAGGAGGTTTCTGAATGTTAAAAAAAAAAAAAAGAAAATCAGAAGGGGGAAAATATGTGTGTGGGGAATACTGTAGCTGAAATTTATTATTTAAACTTTTGGATTGACAGTATTGAAATGATAGGAAAGAAAGGTTGTGCATCCCATGTGTTGAAAAATCTCTCTCCTTCTTTTACAACAATACCTACTTTTTATCCATTCTCAAAAGCTACCTATAAAAATGCTACTTTAACATTCCCATGGACAAGCAATGGAATTTTTTGCTGTTAGAAAAACAATAATGCATTTTCTTTCTACTGCAGTTGACACTTGCACGTACTGTTTGAATTAGGAAGAAGTCACCACATGCTGCAGTTTTACTCAGACTTTTCTTATATGTACCAACAATGAATTGCACATCCACTTAAAGATTCAAAACCATAGTTGTGTGAAAACAAACTACAAGTTGTTGTATGAGTACAAAGTATTCATTTCAGATGCACCACACTTTACTGGTTTAAAATTGCTACATGACTACTAGGAACAAATAAGCCACAGAATGATTGCCTTATGTTACAGAGTGTTCAGAGTAAGGAGAGATGCCAAGTTAGTGCAGACATTATCAAATTTATCCTTCAGCTCGAAGTGGATGCTAATGGTTCTTGATCTTTGTTTGATATTCTGCTCTTGCCTGATGTAGGCAGGTATTCCAGAGTGTTTGTAAGTTTAATCGCAAACTAGTCCAAATTAGCTCTCAATATCACTATCAGAGTACAATTATTTTGCAAGCTCAGGTAAATCCTGAAGTCCAGGCAACATCCTTGTTTCTGGTGAATCAGAAATGAACAGAGATGAAAGGCATAAATATCCTGGAATGCTGGTTTTGTGGCAGCACTCTGTTTAAAAAGCCTCAAAAGGCAGTAAAGCTTTCTGCTATGCTTTGTAATTTCATCACCATCCTACAAGAGAGCAAAAAGTTAACATCTTTGTTCTTAGATTATTTACTGCAGCTCTTCCTCTGGTTTTACAGGTCTTCTCCAATATAGAACTAACAGATTCAAGACAGGAAAGGTGGCTGAAGTCAGAATATTGAACACCTCTAAATTTGTAGAATTAGGACCATCCTTTAGACTGCAGACTATTTCAGGTAATTAGAAAAATGAATAGTGCCAGGACCTGTTGCATGGTCCTGAGGGCACTAGGTTAAGACTTCAGATCCATTGTGTGCATACTAGTAAATTGCACCAGCCTCCAAAACAGCATGAATGCATCTAAATTGCATACAAGGAATTGACCTTGGCCCACACTAAGACCCCAAATATGCAATGAAATAATTTGGGATAACACTGGTTGATCTAGAACAAAACCATGCTGAAGATTACTTTGTGTATATAACAGTATGAACAGCCACATTTTAGATCCTGTGTCCATTTCCAGCAGTGTTTAATTCAGTCATGAAGATATACTCTCAGCTATTTCCATCTGGGAATTAAAATTACTTTTGAGGCCCTTTTCAAATTTTGTTCATTGTGGTGTTGCAAGAAATATACTTAAGCAATTACCTTGAAAACCCATATATGAATGCTATTTATAATCTTACTAAAAAGGCAAAGTAATGAAATATTCTTCAGACTATGCATATAGACTTATAGAATGAATGCAAAGGCATGTCAAGCTCTTGCTTCTGTGTCATACATTCGTATACATTAATTAACAAACTGAACTGCTTCCAAATGTTAACTGCTGTGGCCCTGCTCTAAAGGATTTCCATATTTCTGAACACAGATTTTCTTTCTCTTGTGATGTATAATAGCAGTATTTCAAATGTGCCAATAGCAGCTGTAGTTATGAAAGATGAATGCAAACAGCACAGAAGTCAACAAAAAGATTGAAAAGTTTTTGTCATCTATCTTTACACTAAGTTTCTCCCAGTCAAATTTGGAAGTTTTTGGGGACCTGTCAGGAAAAATCTGATTTTCAAAGATTTTTATTTTTTTTATGTGTAGACTGCAGATAACCACCAGCTGACTACTATCAGTAAAGCTGGATTAAAATAGGAAAAATCTCAAGAAAATATATACACAATTTCATTCTTACAGAAAAAAAAAAGTCTGGGGAAGAGATGGATTTTAGAGCTGATCAATATACAATCCTTCCATGAATTA
Organism: Forpus xanthops; assembly: GCA_032466535.1. Lineage (NCBI taxonomy): Eukaryota > Metazoa > Chordata > Aves > Psittaciformes > Psittacidae > Forpus > Forpus xanthops. The sequence continues at coordinate 9,849 of JASSUY010010932.1, forward strand.
CACTATGTTTCTCCTCAGTAGGACTTGGGCATATCCAATATACTCTCAGCCTCCCAGCATTTAAAATCTATTGTCTGTAGCCTTTGATGAATTTCTGCAACCTTCTATTACTCTGAAAATTTACTAGATTTCAAATGATAAAAAAATATTTCATAGTTTGACCAAAAAAAAGTCAGCAGTAATTCCCAATTTGGTTACTAGAATCAGCCTAAAGACTAATTAAGAACTTTTCACACTACTTCTAGGCTTTGTTGGTGCCATCACACTCAGCAGACATAATCATTCAGCTCTCAGGCTTCATACCCTAATTCCAGGACCCTTAGTACAGACCTATAGGTGTTTCACTCATGCTATTCAGAGCTCACTCCTTATTCCCTGTATATTATAGCTGCAATTCAGAAAGGTCATATTCTCAGATGTAAATAAAATATTGGTCCTATGACTCATTCAGATAAATCTGAAAGAAGTCATCAATCATTGCTAATTGATTCAGTACAGTAACAGCTACTTTAAGTCCATATTAAAAAAATCATTTTGCGTTTCCACTCTAGACAAAAGTCTTCTTACTGAGCATTTCCAATAAAGAAACTGAGCATTAGTCTGAGCTAGTTGACTATGCTCCTGTTATAGCTTGAAGGAGATAGATATGTCAACACTGAAATCAGTTCCAAATAAAAGGAACACCAATGCTACGATGGGATGAATAATTCTCCCTGGGATCTAGTCTCTCCTTGCTGACCATTCAAGCAGGTCTTTGCGGCTTAACCAAGGAACATTTTTTCTAAAAACTACAGTTCAGTTAGATGGGATTATTTGCCAAATTACACAGTGTGCAGAAAGTCTTGAAATATTTTTTGTCATTGTAGTAATTTCAATTTTGCAATGTAATAATTTTACAGTCATAATATGTTGTACCAGTTTCCAAATTCATTTTCTGTTTTCCTTGTTTTGTCTCAGAATATTGGGAATCTCAAAAAAGTTATTTTTATTGAATATTTCTTATTTTATGTAGGCATTTATAGCTCTTTTATCCAGTTTGACTCAGATCTATCTTAGCTAACAAGTTAGGTGTGCCATTTGAATTGCTGGTGTAGCTTCCTTCATTAAGGATTGCAATTATGGCATCAGAGTCAAAATACTTTTCTGGATATGTCTGTCTGACTTCAAGAGACAAGATACCTAACTAAAGCTAGTCTTCTGATTTTCTAAAGGCTGAACTTGTGTAGAGTTTTCTGGTTACTCCTGTGTATCATGCATAGTGACACTGAATTTATTAGGTTTGCCATGAAATAAAACAGTATAGCTGCCTTCAGTGACTTTATAATGACTGCTATTAAGTGATGATTTCTCAGATCTGTAAAAATAATTTTCTCAAATCCATGATAACAGTATACTGAATCCTTTCCAATAATATACTGAATCCTTCCCAGTGCTCTATTGCTTCCACTACCGCTTTGCATTACATCTAATTACATTCTCTTGGATTATCCTCAGATTGTAAGGTCTTTGGGACAAAAGGTATATGAATTGAGGGAGAAGACTCCATGAATCACTGTTCAGAAATCTCCAGAGCTGATTCCAGTGCGAAAACATATCAGAATGCTGCATGGAGATCTCTGTGGAAAACACTGTAGACAAACCTTGTGTCCAATTATAACACATTATTGGTCAGGGTTGCACTTCAGACGTTAAAGTCTAAAGTCATCTGTCATTTCTCAGCCTTCAGCATTTCCCGTCATGTCTTCTCCTTGCTTCTTATTTTGTTCCCTGAACTGATGTATTTTTTTCTTTTCCTTACCATCTCTTCTTTCCCTGTTTTTAACTACTAAAATTTAACCTAAATTTCCTTGCCACATCTTAAATCCATTACATCTTACTTCATCCTAATTGACTAATGAGGATAATTATGAAAATATTTTTCAATGTGAATTATCTACTCAGGCTAAAATAAAACCTCCAATTTCATTTTCAGTGAAAATCCTGAGTCTGGCCAACAGTCACAATCCCTGAAGTAAAATAACAGGGTTTTATTCACTAAGGTGTTCAGTCTATTCATTGTTGTTTTATTGACATTGAAATAGCATTTAGGCAAGATTGCATTGCTTTTTTTTTTTTTTTAGGATGGTTGTTGAAAAACTCACAATTAAAAAGCCTCTGTTAATACTCTGATATTGCCACCAGGATAGAAAATGGATTAGATTACTGCCAGCATTCTGGGCTACTAAAGCATGTGCATACTACTGAATGCACACTCACTGGAATGTACATTCCCACAAAAAAAAAAGAAATGGGCATGGAAATAGGATTCTTTCCAAGATACTCCGGGCATCAGCAAACGGACTGGATCTTTGTGCTGCCTTGGCACAGGGCATTTCTCAGTTGGTGTAAAACTAGCGTAGCTGCCTCTTATTTCAGCTTTTCCCTTAATATAACTTGAAAATCAGCTGCACTAGTGATCATCTCAGACATGATTTCTGGAACCACAGGCAGCCTTTTAAAATACAGCACTTTCTACACTGTTCTGGATTACTTTTTGCAAGGGCCAATAAAGACAAGGCTTTATGCTTTCACAGGTACGGCTGTATTGGGATATAACATCTTACTGTGATGGAGAATAAATATGTACAATAAATTTTTTTGTAAGAAATAAAATATTACCATATTACTATGAATATCCTCAATAGTGGATCAAATCTTCTTGGAGACAGGAGAACAGGCCCAAAAATCACCGAGGATTAAAAAAAAAAAAAACTCAAGAAAACAGCTGTAGTGTGTAAACTCTTGACATGATTCCATTAGAGAAAATACCTTGTTTCCATTCGTCCAGACACTTAACAGAACTGGTATTACAAGGGATAAACATGCAAAAAAATATTGAGTCAAATTCATTGCCTAGCATTGAGCATGTCTTCTATGGAGACAGGCTGAGAGAGTTGAGGCTGTTCAGCCTGAAGAGAAGGCTGTGCAGAGACCTTACAACAGTCTTTCAACACCTCTAAAGAGGGTTTACAAGAAATCTGAAGAGGGACAAGTGCATGTAGGGATACAACAAAGGGAATGACTTTGAACTGAAAGAGTTAAGATTTAGACTAGATATTAGGAAAAAATTCTGCACTATGAGGGTGGTGAGATCCTGGCACCACCTGTACCTTTCTGGCACAGGTTGCCTAGAGAAGTTGTGGTTGCCTCATCTCCAGAAGTGTTAAAGGCCAGGTTGGACAGAGCTTTGAGCAACCTGGAAGGCAGGTTGGAACTATATGGTCATTAAGGTCCCTTCCATCCCAAACCATTCTGTGATTCTACCATTCTAAAAAAGATTTGAAGTCAAGGCATGGATGCTGAGAAGCTCTGAGGGCAGTTCTTGGCATTGCCACAGGATTCCTATGTCATTTTGGCATTACTGGAGCTCAATGTGCCTCAGTGTCATCTGTAAAGAACATTATCCTTTTGTTAAGACAGCTCATATACTTCCAAGTATTGTGTCTTACCATGTGTTTGCACTAACTCTGACTTGAATTGTTCCTGAGCACACCTAGACTCTTGGGAGTGTAAATATGTCCAAAAATAGCAAGGATAACAGATAGAAGGACTCTTCTTAGAGCATTTACAAACCTATGTCTGATCACAGAACTGAAAAAGCAACACAGGGTAACAGCAGAATGAGTTGACATCCTTCCAACGTAGTACTGTATCAAATTCATGTAAGATGATAACAGTCTTCTTCTGATGCTTGTTAGGGGAATTACACCACAAGCATAAGAAACACCATTTAGTTGCATAAATGTAGGTGCCACATCAATAAGGAAAGGTACCTAAAACATCCTAAGAAACATATGGAGACTCAATGCTTCTTTGGATTAGCAATTGGAGGCCAAGCAAGACATTACATGGTATCTAAAATGATACTGGATGCGTCCATTAAGGTGACTGAATCATCTCACATTTTCAACTCAAGAAATTTTACATCTGTCCATTCCTAGTATCATCACTTGGACAAATGTTAGAAAATAAAAAGCAAGTTTGTCAGCATGACTATGATTTTACTACATCCCAATTCTACTTATTGTTGATTTTTTTCTTTTTTAGCAAAATGTCTCTTCTGAATAATTTAAAACCTATAATTCGTCTGGTCCGTATAACGAAATGTCATGTTCAAGTTTCTGCTAATTTTACACACAAAAAACCCCATACACCTTAGCATTATCTAAATTCCAAATTTTTTATATTATAATTAATTTTTTGAAAAATAAAATTTATTGTGTGGAAGAAGACACTAATATTATAAAATAAAAAGAGAGCTAAGACATAAAAGCGCTGAACCTGCTTTTTCATAGATTAAAAAAAGACACCAAATATAATCTCAAAGTAACAGACATGCTTTAATTTCCATTCTGAGATAAAAATAAAAATAAATGATGCAAGTTTTTGTCACCTCTACGTAAATAAGAAAGACCACTATGAATTCAACAGAATTATTCTGTATTTTCATTGATATAAACCAAACCAGGGTTTTAGTCTTCTTGATAAACATTAAATTGCAGCTTCACATTGTTTATTTGCAAGACATAGTTATTAACATTGAATATCATCTAGTCCACAGAACTCAGTAACAAAAGGTTTATACCAAGTTCACGACTTCACTGTACAAAGTAGTTTTCTGGCCATTAAAAAAAAGGCCAGATGCTGTTCTCTTTCCAGTCTGAATAAATGAGGCAGATAAAAATCAAGAATAAGGAAATTATATTGTCTCTTTTTTTTAAAGATCACAGAAGGAAGCACATAGCAATTAAGTGTTGCAGCCAAGGTCACATTGTGATTTGCAATCCATAGCAAGGCAGTCTTTGAACCCATGTTTCAAACTTCACAGCCAAAGCAATATCTTTCATTATTTTTATTATTTCTTTACAAAGCAAAACATTTGCATTGTTTTTTTTTTTTTTTTATGGTTAGCACATGACATGGCAAACACCATTTTAAGAAATACATAGCTTAACAATTCTCTGATTACTTAATTTATCCCGTTTTTTTTCATTGAAATTAAAGATGTCTTTTTTTTTTCCATTTTTTTGGAGGGGAAAGGGCTTTTTTGTTTAGGTATCAAATTGCAATCTTATGTAAGTCCAAATAAAATAAAATAAAATGAAATAAAACTGCTACCTAAATACCATTACCTGAAATTTTGAAACATTAAGACTTCAAAAGGGTTAATTAATTACATTAGCTGTGTCATTATCCTGGCAACATTATGCCGGAGGGTGTATAGATCTATTCAGCTGCTGAGTTTGAAAGAGCTGTGTCCTTCTCTCACAGAAGAAAATTCATCAGACATTAAAAACATAGTCATTAGAAGAACATATTGTTTTTCCTCCATCAGATAGGAGAACATCAGATGGAATAATCAAAACAAATATTAAATGAGTACTTTTTAAAAATATATATGTGTGGAACCCAGGATTTATCACAATTCAGGATAATTTTTTTTCATAACTATTTGAAACTGATTAATATCTATTGATTGTGGAGAACCGAATTCTGCAGCCTCACCTCTTTGTAGTCAAAACAGGAAATAAAATGCTCCAGTATTAAGATGATAAAATGATGTAATCACTTTTAACAGGTGTAAATAACTGTGTAAGATACATCTAGTATAAATATAGATATATATTTAAAAAAGATTAACAAAGGGCAACAAAGATGCTTAAAGGTATGCAATGGGCTTAATTTAAAGGGAGGGAAACTAAAATAAATCTCTTCAGCCTGGGAAGACTATTTATTTCAGGATGTGACAGAAGTCTATAAACTCATGACAACCATGAAGGAGGTGAAAAAAACAGTTACTTGCTATTTCTTATAATACAAAATATAGGAGGTATCAAATAAAGTTATCCAAATGATTAAAGGAAAGTACTTTTTCATGCAGCACAAAATTAAACCATGAAACTCATTGCCACAGGATGTTGTGAATGTCATAAGTTTTCATGGGTTCAAAAAGCAATTAGGTACAAACATAGAAGGAAAAACCTTTATAGACTATGATAGACAAAGAAATAACCCCCAGGTCAGGAAATTGCATAGCCACAGATTGCAGGAAGCTGGAAAACTAAAATGTGGGAATGTCAATGTCTACTTTCCCTTTTATGCTCCTTCTAAACAGGCAGCCATTACTGGCCATTGATGGAGACTGAAAAACTGTCTACATAGTCTGTGGTCTTACTGAATACATCTTCTTTTACAAACCAGTTGAGGATTAGTCTAAACATTTCAGCCCTAGAGTAAGAGGAAATATTTTTTAAATTATAAACATACCCTATGTTTTCATGTGTTGCTGAAGATCTAGTACAAACCCATGTAGGTTCATCCTTTCTACAGTGCCAGATAGCAGCCTTCTGGGGCACATGATGAGGAACAAGCCAGATGTTTATGATAATTTGGGAAGAAGTTTCCTGTCAGAAGAACTTGGAATGGCAGTTACCAGAAGTGGACCTGTTGAAAACTCTTCAGTCTCCATCATCTATAAAAAACAAAATGGGGGGTTGCGTATCATAGAATCATAGAATACTAGAATGGTTTGGGTCTGAAGGTTCATTAAAGATCACCCAGTTCCAGCTCCCTGCCACAGGCAGGGACACCTTCCCCTAGACCAGGTTGCTCAAAGTCTTGCCCAAAGGCCCTTGTCCAAAATCCATTGTTATCCATCCATCACTGTGCATTTCTATTGTTTCTTAAACAACAGCAAATATATTTCATTTATGAAATGTTAGTGACATAGAAGAAATCCTTGTTTTAAAACCAACCAACCAAAGAAATAAATAAATGGATAAATAAATAAGTAAAAGTTATCCCTTTTTTTGATTGGAACTGCACAGAAACTTCTCGCGGTAGTACTCTGATATCATTGCCGCTGAATAATAGACTTACATGAAGGACTCCTTACATGAAGGTCTACGAGAGGACGTCTTGTTTCACAGCCTGATGTCCTTTACTTTTTCCCTGGGCACACACAGATACTCAGAATGATGAAGTAACAATAATACAAAAAATTAGAAACATTTTCTTTCTAGATAGGCACAATGATAAAGAATAAACTTTCAGCATTCTTCATTCTGGCATAAATGTAAAAACACAAGGCATCATAGGCAAATAAAAATTTCAGAAGTATATAAATCAATCAAATATGAGTAACATCTATGATACTGGCAAAGGCACTGCCTTGACACCTGGCCTCTTCTCAGGAAATGGAGAGGCATAGGGTGTTCATTAACACTAACAGATGCATTGAAATGTTTCTGGAATCTTACTAGATTCTAAAGGAGAAAAAAAAAGTACTCTCTGGTTTTGTTGTCTCCTGATTCATCCTAAAAAAAAAAAAACTCTAATTATGGGTTGGTTGTTTGGGGGTTTTTATCATCACTTTTTTTCATCATTGACTATCAAAATCATGACTTGAGCTGAACTTTCTGAATCCACCTTAAAATGTCACTGAGGAAATTTTCTGGTTCAGCCTGTCACTTCATACTTGAATTATGCAGCCTGATTTGATTTACAAAAGGTTTTTTTTTGGTCGCTGACAAGCACTCGAGAGACTCAGTTCAGGGGCCTCATGAAGGCACCAATTGTAATCTGAGATGCCAAGGGTCTCCTGAATATCTTCACGAGCTGGCTAGATCTAACTCAGGACTTTTGGGAGAGCTTACCACCTCTGGAACAGTGTTTGGTGGTTGATTCATATTAAATAGCATTGTAAACTGAACTGAGAGATTTACAGACAAATGCCTAATTCTCCTTGATAGCCAGAAAGGTATCAGGAGCCCAGCTAGCTTGATTATTGATTGATTGGTTGATTGATTGATTGATTATTCATTTTGTGCATTTAATACAGTTGCCTATGCATAGTTGTTTGATGCATTTGAGTCACCCAAGGGTGCCTGTCACTCAGGAACTGCACAAATCACTGTATATATATGCCCCTAGGGGTTGTCTTAGAATCGTAGAATCATAGAATTGTTAGGGTTGAAAAGGATCTTAAGCTCATCTAATTCCAACCCTCCTGCCATGGGCAGAGACGCCTCACACTGAACCATGCCACACAAGGCTATGTCCAACCCAGCCTTGAACACCACCAGCGATGGAGCATTCACAACTTCCCTGGGCA
>JASSUY010010935.1:0-23062 GCA_032466535.1 Forpus xanthops
TTTGCTCAATTCTGTCTTGATTTTCCCTAGTTTCATGCCTTGTCTTTTGGCAGCAGAATACAGCTGCTTCATATTTTTCATTAAAATAAAAGGCTACATAAATATTTACCACAAGGGGAAAGTCAATTAGGGGAATTAATTTAAGAAATGATGCTCATGATGTATTATAAACTGAAATACAAATTAAATAATACCAAACCTCATGTTAAACTGTTTAAATCCACAAATTCATTATCCAGGGACTACACATGTTTAAAATCAAGCATATGAAACATCTGCATATGCTAATGCTCCTTAAAAAAAAATAAAAGAAATTCACAAAGCAAAATACAGGCTACACAAACAGCACCAACTGTTGCTCAAAACTGCATTAGATACTACTAGCTGTCAGCACCAGTGCAAACTCCTCTTAATTTCATGTTCTTTTCCTGAGCCCTTTTACATCATTTCCCAGTTTCTCCTGTTACTAGGTAGCAGTAGTAAGGATGGCCTACAGAGGAGTTCTAATTCATTTCACATTACTTCTGCTTAACAAAGACAAAAATCAGTCTGCCTATCAAATATTGTCCAGAAGAGAAAATTAACTGCATTTCTGAATGAGACTGCAGACTGCAGGTACAGCCTGCAGCAGTTATGACATGCCAGAAGATAAAAGTCAGATTTTCTTTTTACCTGAGATACATTATTCTGGATGCCTTTGAGCACAGTCACACAACACACTTCATTGAATTAGCTATTTTTCATCACAGAGTTATGTTCAGCTTACCAGTAGCAGAGACTTAACACAGCATATGATCCATCACAGTCCTTACAGGGATAGTCTTGAACTGCTGTAACTCACAGGGACAGTCTTGAACTGCTGTAACTCACAAATCTTAAGAAAACTAAAACCCTTGATACAGAATTTATTGCTGGAGTCAAGTTATTTATTAAACAATCATTCAAAATATCTCAGTTCTGACATCACTTTGTTAGTAAGAAGTTACATCAGACAAAATCCCCACCAGTTTTATAAAATATGTTTCTATACAAGACCATGAAGTATATGGCATGAGTGCTTCTGCTAAAGTACAACCAAGCAGATCAGTCTGGCAGTTGATGGAGATACTCAAGCGCTGCTTCCAGCTCTGGGGCCCCCAACTGAAGAAGGACACAGAACTGGGGGTGCAAGTCCAGAGCAGGCCACGAAGATAATCAGGGGACTGGAGCACCTCGCCTGTGAAGACAGGCTGAGAGAGCTGAGGCTGCTCAGCCTGGGGAAGAGGATGCTCTAGGAAGACTTTATAGCAGCTTTTCAATACCTAAAGGGCTGACAAGAAATTGGGAGAGGGACTTTCTACAAAAGCATGTAGTGACAGGACAATGAAGAATGGATTTAAGGTGGTAAAGGGTATATTTAGATTAGATATTAGGGAGAATTTTTTTTTTCCAGTGAGGGTGCTGAGATATTGGAACAGGTTGTCTAGAGAAGCTGTGGATGCCCCATGACTGGAAGCGTTCAAGGACAGACTGGATGGAGCTTTGAGCAACATGATCTATTGGAAAGTGTCTCTGCACATGACAGGGGGTTGGAACTGGATGATCTTTAAGGCTCCTTCCAACCTGAACCATTTTATGATTCTATGACTACATTCTTCAACAGTACACTATCAGAGCACAAACATATCCTTTATCTGACTTGAGCCATCCTGAGGAAGCTTGGAAGGCATTTTCTTTATATCCAGTGCTGAAATAAAAACTTAATGCACTTACAATCCCTCCTCAAAGAAAACCCCAACTGATATGCCTGATGGTTACAATCCCTCCTCAAATAAAACCCCAACTGATATGCCTGATGATAAAATCTTACAAAGATTTATGGGGTTCTTTTCCATCAATTATTAGATCCTATTAGGTACCCAAAACGTTGAGACTGCTCAACATGCTTTATCCGCTTTCAATGCACAAAGTTTTGACTCATCCTTTTGTTTCATAGATTTGTTATTGCTTTATAGATACACATCGCATGACATACATGAAGGGAGTTCAGATATAAAGGGTTCCCTCAGAAGTTTGTTCTGTAGCTTTAAGAAACCCAGTATTTTACAAAAAAACTGTAATACTGATAATACACTTGAAGAATGAGAAGGTTAAATAAAGCTGTGGACATCATACATAACTGATAAAGAAAAACTTTGGCATGTCAGTCTGCAGGATCAGCTGTTTAGTTCAGCACTTTATTGCAGTCGAAATTACAGTAAGCTTAAAATTGGTATTTACAGCAACAGTGGTATATTGCTGTATCTAAACTGTGTCCCTAATGGCACAGATACCCAGTATATAATGTTCTCCTGATCCTAAAGGTCAGAGACTTCTGATAAGTTGCAAATGCTTTACTGCTGAAGCTCTATAACTTGAGAATCTGGCGCTGACTGACTAGCTAATAATTGTTGAACAAGACTGAAATGCCAATAAATAGACCCATCCATTCCAATCCAAACTTCTCCTTCCACCCTGAGACAAAATACAAAACACTGTCTATAAACATACAAGAATAGTGAGCAGGAAAACTAACACTGACAGACCTTCTCCCTCCGTCTGCCCAATGAAATCTGTTCTGCAAATATAATTTTTACTTGCTGTGAGCATGGCAGAGCCATGATTTTCATCAACAGTTTTTTTCACCACTACTGGTCTCAGGAAATAATTGATAAGGGTGTTTGTGCCCAAAGAATCAAGATGAAAGAATCAGAAATATATTTTCCTTCATTATAATTGTTTGTTTATTGAGAATATCTACATTTGTGCTTAAAAGCAACACTGTATATTAAAGTCAGAGACATCTCTGGTTTCCAAGAGCTGCAAAACCTAGTGATTTACATGATTATAAAAATTCATTTCATTAAATCCACCAGATTGCAAATGTAAATATTTCAAAATACATTCATGTTTGTCACTGCAGCAGAAATTTGAATTAATAGGGCATTGAAAATAGAAACACTAAGCAGGCATTTGGGCAATCCTTTATCACTACGTTTCCCATTTTTCAGGACTCCCTCGTCAAATGGACTACGTTTTTATTTATCTCAACAGCACCATCACTCTCCAAAGCTCTAGTGGCACAGATTTCATCTACGGCGTATTTTAAAATAATAGGCAGATCTGAAATGAAAGTTTTAATTCAGATTTGAGATAAGGAATGCTGATACTAAAACTTGCTTCCACTCATGAGAACAGGGTTTAACACAGTTTATAAACTGCGACAGAAAGGATGGATTACAATTTGACAGAATTACTGTAATTGCATCTTGGTGTGATGTTCACAGCACAAAATACGACAATAGTCTTGCCTTAAGGAGTTTACAATATAATGAGGTAAACCAGCAAAGAAAATGCTGCTCCTCCTACACTAACACGCCAGTCAGGATTGGTCAATGAAGAAATTCGTCTTTGTATTTTGTGGGTCAACCTGTAGACTGTCAATTCCTATTCTGCTGGGATCTGTTCAGCTACTTACACACTAATTAGCATTTATATTCTGAAACACACTAGGCCTACAATATTTTTTTAAAAAGAAGACTTGTAAATTGCGACTGAGAGGGATATACAAGGGCCCAGAAGAGCAAATCATCACGTTCCCTAGCCACCTGTCTACCAATGTATGGGCAAGTGCACGCACAAAGAAAGGAAGTCAAGGGTAACCATGAGAGCAGCTTGGGCATGGACAGTTTCAGGTACTAGCTGAGGGCAGGTTAGGAGGAGACATCACACATAGGCAGACAGAAGAGGTTAGAAACCAGCAAACTGATCTGTTTTGCATGACACACTGACAGGCAGAGATCCCAAGAAGGAGGGGAATTGAGGAATTACCCCACTCTTTCTCCTTACCGTTTTTCCCTCACTGTATTTATAGCCACATTCTCCAAAGTTTAAGAGATTCTAGTGCTGGAAGAAAACATTATTGCAATCTATTCTGATAATCTGCATATCTCTGTGCACAATTTTATCCAATAATTTCGCGCTAAAGTTGTAACATCTGTTTGAGCTAGAACGCTTCCTAATAAACTTTTGATTGAAGTAAACAAGTTTAGTATCTTCCTCGTAAATTATTCCTACCTATGAATCAAAAGGTAAATCTTCATTATTTGATTTTACCAAGATTCTACCTAACTTGATCTTGCCACAGGAAAATCTGAATATACAGCTTGTCTACACAGTACTGTTTCCAGTTCTTATTCCTAATTAACCTGCTCTGACTACACAGACATACTTCTCCTATTCTTCCTTCCATGTGTAGTTTTTGGCCACTGTTGGCTGCAGAATACTGGGCTGGATTGGACCTTTATCTGAATCAGCATTGACATTTTTATGTACTTGCACACTAATTAAAATTTACATTCTGAAACATGCTGTGTCCATCTAATTTTGTTATATGCAACTTCTAAGTGGAACTGCAGAAACACTAGGATTCAGGTAAGCTTATCTCTTTCCACATATGTAATGCGCACTCTCACAAGGTAGCTAAATAGGAATCAATGAGGTCAAGCAAAAACTACTTCTCAAAGATGTATTGTACAGACATAACCTCAAACTTAGCATCTCCTTGCAACTCTTTCCCCCATATTTATCAAAATTTTGATTTTTAAACAATAATGTCGTACAGTACCTTTCACTACATGTGCTAGCACTATAACGCCATGTACAAAGTTAAATGCGGTCAAGAAATTAAAGAACACATTTATACAGCACTAGGTCTTACATACTTCAAATATTCACACTGTTTTGGAATTAAATTTATAAGTTTTCCTAGAAAAAGAAGTACTGCTAAATGACTATGATGAGGCACTGACATAATCTGCCTCCTTACTGAGCTTTCAGTCTTAGTACTGCACTTGCATCCTTTTTTTGGAAAGCCTTTTTTGTAAAGCTGGTAAGAACTTCTACTTTTGAGAAAAAACATTGAAAGCTGCGGTTTAGATTGTAAAAGTGTTAGTTTACTCACACCACTGCTGGGTAAGAAAAGTGCAATTTGAAGAGCACATACATACAACTAAACAGCAAACCTGGCAAGTTCAAAGATTCCCTGTGAATTATAAAAAAAAATATTCCAGTGCATATCGTTTGAGAAGTCCATTTTTCCTTTAGCACAGATGAGTTTTACCTTCTTAGAAATGTATTTCAAATATATTCCCCTCATGCAGAGGAACCTGTCATTTTCAAATCAGACTTTTTCATCTTACTTTCTCCATCCGCCCAAATTCACATATGAATAATCCCACTTTCAATCCATTTTCTCCCTTTGTAAATGGAAACTCATGGTAGCAAGTCAGAGCTGAGAGATGGTAACTTTAAAAAAAACTGTTCCACTAGGCTCATAAATGCTCCCATACAATGATGGAATTTCATTCTATTTTATGAAAGAAACCAGTGTAGGAAAAACATGATCTGTTTTGTAGCCTGGATCAGTGCTGCAGATTAAAATTCCCTGCTTGAAAGAAGCAATTCTGAAGCTATGATTATGGAGTTAACTCAGTTAATAAAAATCAACAGATATACTAAGCAATATCCACTTAAAAAACCCAAACAAACCAAAGCTAATAAAAAAAAAAATCACAACACATTCAAAAGACTGTTGATTTCCATTACTAGGGGGAATACAACCTGAGATAGTGATACAAAAGGCCTACCCCACATCTCCCCTCCATTTAAGACCAACAAGGCCACTGGAGTTCATGGTGGAGCATACTCCAAGTTCTGAACTCACGGAACACAGGCCACTGTGACCTAGACTTGGCGAAAAAACAATCAGCACCTGCAGATCAGAAATGTCTGCTATCAAAACAACAATCTGATAGCAATCAATACAAAATTAAGACTGAAGTTGAGGGTTTTACATGATAAACTGTTCACAACCTATACCTTCTACCCCAAGAGAGGGAGAACTCTAAGGTCAGGCTTTCTTGAACTTTCCCCAAACCTGGACTTCAAATATTTAAAGTTATTATGAATGCTGACCACATATGAAAGCCTGCTAAACATAGATACTAAAGTAATGCACATGATCCCACAGGTCAAATCCTGCTCACACTGCAGCTAGTAAACAGGATGAGCAAGTTCCGGGCTTCAAGTTTAAAAACAAACCAACCAGATGCATACTGGTGATGAATTAAACACAGACTCAACCACATGCTGAGCTGCCTGTCCTGTAGAAATACCCAAGAAATTTTTCGCCTGAACTGATTTATATATTGTTTATTTCCTTATCTGCTTGATATGCAGCTCACTAACACTAAGAAATACACACGGATTCAATAAAACATGAATGTGTTGTCTAATGCATGAAAATGCATAACTTGTGCAGAAACTAAAATCCATTCATTTATATTCTGCAGAAGACTATGTCCTAGTCTGCAAATACATTTCAGCACAGAGATAACCTCTGAACTAGAGGTACTAGATATTGATAAAGATATTAGGGCAAATAAAAAAAAAAAAATATGCATTTGAAAGGTTTATATATCTAGTTAGCTAGAACTGAAAGAGACAGGGTTAACACACATGTAATTTAAAATCTATATTGACTAGGTGTCAGCTAATAGGTAAAAATTTCTATCTGTGTAAATAATGGCTAAAATGAAGATCTGTGCAAACTGAGTGACTTAAAAACATGTTAAGTCATTTTACTTGTATGCGCCAGCTACTAATCACTGCTTCGTATTTCATAGTCTACGTACATTTCGTAGTCTACATTTAGAAAAGACAAGTGTTGGAAGTTGCAACCTAGAATTACAAGATTTTAATCTTCAGTACTACTTTTAGCTTTAGACTGTTAAATTAGCATCAGACATTTTCCTCAACACATTATGCAAGTAGCTCTTCAATTTACCTTACCTAATCAGAGCTAATATCAAGCATGCACAAGCTCCCAGTATTCAGCTAAATGTATAACTGCTGTCTTAACCAAAATCTGCTACTCTTGCTAACAGAGGGAAAATTATTTTAAAAGTTGCTTTCATGTAAATTAAAACCTGCCAAAATTAATCCAAAATGTCATCCTGGAGAAAGACTAAACTGACAAGCTAAAAGATCCTAGACCAGGAGCACTTAAAAGTTCCAAATGGATTGACATCACAAAATTGCTTAAGCCATAAAAACTGAAATAAAAAAGTAGCATGGTTGTAGTCATAAAAACTATCAGAAGGCAGCATCATGCAACTGTCATACCAAATGGCACTATGGAAGCACTGTAACTGGTGGTATTCTTTTTGATTTTATGTAGCAAAAGTCCTAGCAGTCACAGTTATCACAGCCAAGCCCCTATGTAATAATAGCCACCGTATTGGGAAAAAAAAAAAACCAAACCAAACCCTCAAAAAAACCTCAAAACCCAATAAAAAATAAAAGCCACCACTTGATTAACATAAACTACCAGAAATTATTGCTATTTTAAGAATACCTGAGAAGTACTCCTCAGACGATAGTTTACAGACCTCTAAATAAAGTGCCAGCTAGCAAGACAGTTGATGGAATAAGACTGCATTTTGAAAAAAAGCATTGCACCACCTGAACATCAGTTATTAATATAAAATACTCACTTAAGCTATTAACAAAATAATGCCTAAAGAAAAACAGCTTTACAATTCATTGTATTTTCACAAGGCTTTTGACAACATTCCTGATGAAACCACTGAAGAACCTGATCTGCTAACAGGAACAAAAACCAGAAACAAACAAAACCCCCAGTTTATGACCAAATAGTAAAGGTAAAAGTAGAATTTTTATGACTTCATGACTGCTTCTTTCCTTATATGGATTAGGTGATGTTTCTGGAGGACTGGAAGCATTTAACAGAATACTGCATACAAATAAGCTGGAACAAAAAAAATCTATGGTAAATGTCCTGCATTCAGCAGTAGCAGCCATTTTTGTCCTTCTTAACAGCTGGCGCAGTGCTGTGTTCTTGACTTTTAGCCTGGGAACTGCACTGATAAACCTGATGTTTTCAGTTGCTGCTCAGTAATGTTCTGTCTGACCAAAGGACTTTCTGTGTCTCATGCTCTGCCAGGGATGATGAGAAGCCAGAAGGAAGCAGAAACAGGACACCCGACCCAAACTAACCAAAGAGGTATTCCATACCACAGCATGTCATGCCCCCTATATAAATCTGGGGGCAGCTACCCGGAAGGGTGAGTTCACAGTTCAGTCGGGCTGAGTTACGGTTGCGAGTGGTGAGTGGTTGTGTTCTCTTCCCTTGTTACTTCCCTTATCATTATTATTAGTGGTGGTAGCAGTAGTGGTTTGGTGTTATACCTTAGTTACTGGACTGTTGTTATCTCAACCCACAGGAATTACACTTTCAATTCTCCTCTCCCATCCCTCTGGGAGCAGGGGGGTGGGAGGAAGGGGAAGAGTGAGTGAGGGCTGCGTGGCTGATTTGCCAACTGGGTTTAAACCACGACAGTATGCAAATCACCACATGATAGCAAATGAAATGTAACAATGGTAAAACCAAAAGATTTTAAAATATGCTAAATTAGCATCATCAAAACAGGAATCTGAGCCTCTCTAAATGAAATTCAGAAAAATTTCATTCTCTGAATTTCATTCAGAGACCTCTGAATGTACAGCTGAAGTCAAGAGAGCAGTTAAGGTGTTGTGATGCATAAACATGGCCTGTTGATTTCCACAGGGAAATCCCATTCACATCTCCAACAAACTCCTTTTCATGAGGTACTGCATAAGACAGTGGTCTCTGAGATAGAAGGAAGAATAGTTGCAGAGAGGGAAAACACTGTGGGTTTAGTAACATGACTGAATTATTTACTTAGACTGTGAAAACAACAGAATAAGGAAACAAGTGATGAAGGACATTAAAACAGAGCAGCGACTTTTGATTTTTCTGGATTTTACTATCCTATAAAACATAGAATAACATATATCAAGTCACATAATAAGGTAAAAATAATAATTATTTTTTTTAATCTTACGAAGTTTCAGCATGTTTTGCGCTCAATGCCGCATGGTGTACCAATGCTGAGAATTTAGCAAGACACCCAAGAATTATAGTTCATCCACCAATTTCTTTGCAACATAATAATAGACCATGGAATACATCACTATTGAGCTCTTAATTTTTCTGAAACTGAGATAAAAGCAGAATATGCAATAATTAAACCATTCTCCACTTACACCTTCATTACAAAAGAGCTATTATAATAAAGTGAATTATCCCCCATGAATCCACTCTAGAGCACTCTTATCTTCCTCTGAAGTGACTGCTGCTAGCCAGAGAATACTGGAGTACTCAGGCCTTGTCTTCAAAACAAACCATCATGTGCACTCAAGCTGTACTGCTTTTCTCTCTACTTTTCTTACCCGTTTTACTTGTGTAGTTAATGGAAAACATTTCATTTGCATCTTAAAGTACTTAATTAATCATACACGCTACAATTTATGTTCCCAGAAAAAATATATTTCACATGTTCTCATAAGGATAAACTGCATCTTCAAGGAACGGAAATTAGTGTTTTAAAATATTAATTAAATTTTAAATTAAATTTCAAATTAAATTTCTTAAGCTTAATTTTTATGCAATACCAGCAGAGAAACAATGCTATCAGAATTACAAACATCACCATAACAAATTTACTGGAAGTTGATAGGGCCATAAATCTTTCTTCTAATTCAGCATTTTTCACAAATAAAAGGTGGCTGAGGATTAAACAGATACAGCTCCTTCACTTATATTTTGCCAGATCAAGCCAAATGCAAAGTCTTTGTTACCTGATAAACTACTTCAGCAAAATGACTTGGGAATTCTTAATTCTCACTGTGCTTTCCAAATCCTTGTGTTTAAATCTTTCTGACACAAGTATAGGCAACAGGAAAATGTTGAAAATCGGTGGACATTGACTTACTCCCATTGAGACCTTTCTTAATAAAGTTATATGAAGAAGCTTCATGTAAATGTGAACACATTTTTCATATACGGGGGAAAGAGGAACAAAAGGGCAATGGAGGCTTGACAGTTCTCAGATAGCCACAATGTCAATATAGGCATTATTAAAGTTGCTGATACACATAAAACTTGTATACAGCTTATATAAACAGCCTATAAGAAGGAAGGACAAACGTGTGGGGTACATATACAACACAAATTAATTTGGCAATTTTTCAAAACTAAAATTAGGAAAAACAAAACACAAAGCAAAACAGATAAGAAAGGTGCTTAAAGTTATGATCTCAAATTTGCATTACGTATTCCTTATGATTTTCAAAAATGCTCAGCTCTCAGCAGCTCTGTATACCCCAGGATCATGAAAAAAACATAATGTAACTGGTATGAGGTGAAGAGCTAAATGAGATTACCTTCTCTAAATGACAAAGCTATTTGCATTTAAGTGGTATGCAAATAGTAATTACATTTTGCATTTGCATAATAATTAAACAATCCTTTTCAGACAAGGCATGTCTTATAGAATCTTCACAGTTATTAACTTCTTATCTTAAACTACCCTTGGTTTACCTACAGAAGCTTTGCTAGTGCCATTATAATTTCCTGAGGCAAACCCCTAACTCTTATTACTGTAATTTATGTCTTGTAATTGGTCACTGAACTGAAAGACTGTGTACACACACATAACCTGTTAGTTGATACCTTACATATGTTAGACAGTGCTGTGAATCACTACATTCTGTATTTTTATATGATAAGAAATGGATTTCCCATTTTGGATGGATAAAGTTAAAATCTGATATGCACATTCTAAAACCATGCTCTTCTCCCCCCCCCCCAACATTTTTTTTTATATATATATATATATAAAGAAGTCAGTACCTTGAACCATATTTTTCATGCACCAGTTAACTAGAAAATTACAGAACCTGAAAAGCTCAGATAAAATTCATCAAGGGGATTAAAATAACACATGCCTTCTTCCTCCAGTAGAGTGGGATGCTACTGAAATGTGAATTAAAAGACTCTCAAGCCTTTGAAAGATGAAGACCCCTGAATTTTTAATTTTGTTAACTAATCATTAGAGAACTGGAAATTGCTGGGTTTCTGACTGTTTGATAGGTAGCTGCTTCCATAAAGTACATTTTTAATTTTGTAACAGCTGGCCTGTTTCCCAGCAGCACCTTGATTTGTAGGACCACTACTTACAGGACCTAGAGCATAATTAAATATTAAGTCCCTCCTTGATATGCACAAAGTCTGGCTAAGAGGATTAGCAGACATACTGAGGGGGGCTTTCAAACATTTTCTGGTAATTGAACACTACAATATCATCAAAATTATCTTTACTCAATAGAAATCCACACTCATCCTTTACAGTGCCTGCTGCCCCTTTCTGTACCAAGTGATGGTAAAGGAAAAGAAGGATCCCCTTAAAGCATGTCAAAAGTGTCAAGCAGTTAAGGATGAATCAATCTGGAATTAAGAGAATGAATAAATTTTTTAAATATTTGCAATTTAAAGTTCATTTAAAAAAAATGCAAACCAACAGCCTTTAAACACATTCTTCTACAATCCAAACTTAACATTCAATCCGTACATCCCCTTCTTAAATAAAAAAGGTGTTTTTTTTTATTTACTACTTTGCTTGATGAGAAAGAATGACCAAATTAATAATGGTGTAGTGATGGTAGGTAAATTGATACCTACAGACTCAACGTAGTAGTCTGAGCACATGCTTGAAATGCCTGGTTTTTGACCTGCTTCACCCAGGACTATCCAGCAACCTGAACAGACTTTTCAATTGTGTTTCAACATCCCCCTCTGTAAAACAGGGCTGCTTTTGAAGGCATGTGCACCAGAGTCATTAACTTGCATGAGAAACGTGCTTAGTTAATGGCTTGCCCAAAGCTCGCTCTCTCCTTTTCATCAGCCATGGAACTACTGAATACTGCAGTGTTCTTGTACCATGAAGGATTGTGATACATGCAGAGTTTTCATTGTGCTATTTTATTATGCTATTTCCCCTGTTTATGAATTCACAAAATATGCAAACTTAAACATAAAATAAAATCATTGCTCAGTTTTTAGTTTCAACTTGTAGACTAGCATTTGACATCAGCTGACTAGAAGAGTTAAAAATAAGCAAAATATAGTCTAAAGCAGTGGATCACTCATTTATTTTCTTGGACATTTGTGAAGAACTCTGAATTCCAATGACTGGTACACCTAACAGACAAACCTATATGACTCTTCTGCCTAATTCACAGCAAAAAATATTCAATGAAAACAAAAGGTTCTCATCTATCACATTAGCTTGAAAATTACAATAATGTTAAAATATGCTCCAACAGGACTTTTAGCAGCAATTTGTAGCACTCTTAAGCAGCAACTTGGGTGAAAGCCCAATGATTTTCATACATGAAGATATAAACACAGCCTTCACTATTGCGAAGCAAGAAGACAATCTCTGAACTTAGTTAAATAATAAACACCATTTTCAGAGACTTTTTATATTGCAGTACTGTATACACATTTTTATACAATTAGACCTGAAATGTTTCAACTTAGCACAGGAGTTAAGCTGTTTACTACATGGCTTCATGCACTACCTGCTTACTCACAGCAAAAGAGTATAGCACTGAAGTGATCAGCCACTCTGCGTTAGGAGCAAATGGATGGCCACCAGGGGAATTATTTTTTTTTCTCCTAGGGATTGGAGGCATTCTTCTCTCACAAAAAACAGGTATATTTTTCTGGTTGAAATTAGGAATATTCTAAAAATTCACTACTTCAGGGAACAGAAATCATGGATAGGCCTAAGCTGGAAGAAGTGGCCAACAACAACCACACAAGGCTTAACAGCCATGCTGCATCTAGGACAGAAGAAGTGGGATGGGCTAGGCTGAGAAACAGCTCTGCGAGAGGGCCTTGGGGGTCTTGCCGGGCAGTGAGCCAAACAAGCTAGCAGCATATGTAATGCATTCAATTTTTCAAACATCATGTGGCAAAGCAAATGGGTGTGAGTTTCATGTTGTAAAGTTATATACATTTTGACTTACTACATTATGAGAGAAAATCCAAAGTAATCAAATCCAATATATTTCTCAAACAAGTGTAATGAGTCCCACAAGATTTCTGACAAATACAGGTTCTTTTACTGTCTTCTACAGACATGGGTGAAAGCTATTACTACCTGCAACTTTTTTCTTAAAACATACTCGAGTTGAATCTTTTAGACGTGAACTGCTTTTAGATTGGAAAGCAGGCCACAGGCAACACAAATATTGACAAAGGATTGAATTGAAGAATTCAATCATAGAGGAACACCTGAAGAGCAGTTGAGGAGTTAAGTGCTTGCATTACTGCGAATGCAAGAGAAAAAGTAATTTCTAAAGAAAGCAAGAGATAAGCATTTTCTGTTCCTTTTAAGATTTTATTAGGATTATTCTCTTGGATGATCCTAGCACAGTGACTCAGAACTGATATATTGCTTTTGTTTTATATGAATATAAAATGTTTTTATGCATAGATTTTTTGAGGAACTATTAGAAATCTTCAATTTTAGTTCCATAAAGCAGGGGAAAGCATTTAGAAAATGGATGAAAAGTAACTGCTCCTGAACAATTCTACATGCAGGAAGTGATATTCACTACTTCAAAATGGCACACAAACTTCAAAGACAAGACTGCTTCTTCCTTTTAAGCCTTTAGTATGTTTACATTGTAGTTAAAAATGTAGAACCTCTAAAAATATGTATTATTATGTATTACAATATATATTAACCACTTCACCAAAATAAGTTGTGAAATAAAGTAGTTAAAGTATTAGTGAATAACCAAGAGCCTTTTTTTTTTAATACTCTACTTGACAAACGCAAGGATTTTCACTCCTGAGAATATTCACTAGATGATCATTATTAGTCTTAGATCAACTTCTACATATACTTTAAAAAAATTAAAGGCATTTTGTTACCCTTTCATTCAGAAGGAAAGTTAATGTGTTTGCAATTACTATCTTTCAGTTGTTATATGCTGCCTCTTAGGAGACCACAGCAGGCTATGACTGAAAGCCCTCCCTAGCTATGAAGCCTTTCCATCTGAGAATGTCCTTCCTAAGACTGATGGAATAATGCTTAAAGAGCTCAGAGGGGAAAAAAAAAAAAAAAAGAAAAAAGAGACAAGGGCCAGTAATTCTCATTCTAATTCTGACCATAGTATCACACCAAATAGAAGATACAGAGGGAAGGTAAAATGGAAAGGAAAAAAGGGTCAGAAAAAATATATAAGCACCTCGAAGTCAATGCTTGACATGGTAGAAAATCATTAGTGTTTGATCAAGTTTGGTATTATGTACTCCTGATCCCAAACAAAAGCTGAGGAATCCATTAACTTTACACTGCTTTGTTTTACAAAGAATCATAATGTATTAGAAACCTGATTCAAAAGAAAAGTAGAATTAGTTCCAATACCAACAGCATGCATCATAACCATGTCCTGGTAAACCAGCATTTCATCTTATAATCCTTGTATAAAACCAGCCTTATATTATAATTTATAGCATTCAATATTAATACCTTTTTTTCAGGCCAGCAAGCTCTAAGAACAGCTTGCGTCCTGAAGTACACAAGAAGCTTGCTATCCTCATCATTGAGATGGAAGGCTTGCTCCAGAATTTGCAACACTCTGACGCGAGGCTTCACTGCTAAAGAGTCGTCACCACAGAAAGGTCTCAACCACTCCAGAAGGTCATCTGAAGAAACTACTTTCTCCCTGTAATTAAACAATACAGTGTTCAACAGTCCGTGGTAATCCTGATGAAAAACCTACATGTATTTTCAAAGCTATTAACAAGTACATTTGATATATAACAAATATGTAACACTGAAAGTGGAAGAACTCACCTCAGTGAGACTAGCCCCATAAATCACATGCCTAAAGCTAAGTAGTGCAAGTTTTGAACACCAAATAGCCATGTAATACCATAGAAATACATCTATACAGTTATATATTCTCCCACATACTACCCTGTTTGCCAGTTTTATGACAATGGCAATGGATTTCAGCACCAGAAAATCCAAGCCTTATCATGGTGTATGGTTCTGACTGGTGCATGTACTTCCACACCATCTGACTTCATGGAAAACCATCCTAAATGCTTGCATTTTAAGCATGACATTTTTGTATCTGATGCTTATACATTATATACTACGTCCTGTACTCTCTTTCCTTCCTTGCAAGTCCCTTCTTTACACTCCACATATACAAAATAGGGGATTTTTCTGACTTGGCTACTTAGAAAAAGTCTTAATTAAAATATTTGGTTCAATAGTATATAATATTGAACACATTCTAACTGTGTGAAAGCATTTAAAGTACACAGATTACCATGAAATCATCAACCAGCTAGCAGTTGCAGATAATCTGCTATGTCCCTAAGAGTCTATAAACTAGTGTGTAACAAATTAATAAATGTTATTCTGCTACTTTTCAGTAGTATTTTAAAACTAAAGCTTTTTTTTCTTTTCCACTGGAGTTAAAAAAAAAAAAATCATGAAAGTTGTTCCAGGTGGAACATAATTTGTAACTAATGTTCCCTTATTTGTCTTAACAAGACAGGAAAGTAATATCAGACAGAAAACATCAATTTAACCTGTCTTGCAGCTCCAAAATAATAAACGTTGACAGTGTAGGTTTTCATATTACAAGGATTTCAATTTTACTTAGGCTTTATATTGTCTGAATGACACTGTTAGCTCAGAACCTCAGCCAAATTAGTTATGCTTCTGTTGAACAGGTGGTATTACTACTGTAAATTAAAAGTTTGGGAATTAAGAGGACCTGCTGGAATACTTCAAGAGATTTTTACAGCTTGCACTTGACGTTTATGTATGCTTTCCTGAGGGAAAGATTTATATTTTGTAAACTGAATAGCTGAGGTTTAAGGTGATAAATAAGTATTTAAATGAATGAAAACAATCTCTTGTAATCACCATGTCTTTCACTCCAGCTTATTGTTTCAGCAGTTATATATTGAAGTATGCAAATAAAAGACTCCAGAAAGTGCATCTCAGAATAAAATAGCACCAATTCTCGCATTCTACCTTAAGCATTGCAAGTGAGATTTGCAACTGATTTTGACGTCAATTCAGTCTAGTTCAGTATCCAATATTTATCTAATTTAGTGTCAGTGGAAGCCTCCAAACAACAGCATGATTGGTTTTGTGTGGCTACTAGAGGGCATGAGTTAGTCTGTATGTCTAGAAATAAAACCGTTTTTTTTTTTTCGGTTTTTTTAATCCTTCTCTTTACCAGAAATTCCAAAAAAATGTCAGTGAGACATAGAGAATATTCTGTATGTCTCCATACAACACATGTCATTATGTGACCTGAAATAAGGACATCCCTAAAACACAACAAAAAAAACCCGCGGTGAAGCATCATTGTAAAGCACTTGTGAAATTCTTTCTGCACTATACCCTACAAACATTAACAAATTTAGATATCTAAATTAAGATATCTAAAAGTGAGTCACTATTATTTGTAACTTATCTACAAAACTGAAACAAAAGAAGTGAAACACTCCTGGTAGATATACAAACTAAATAGTCACAGCATAAAAAACATTTTCTCCAATCACCACAAAACATAATTACCTAAATTTTAGCTTTATTGATTTTGCTTTCTTCCAAATGATCAAGTAAAGGCTTCTGTCAGGTTTTGAACCTGATAAATCTTAGTGTTCCAGAATAAAGTCTTACAAAATTAAGCGTAAACCCATGAAGAAAAATCATCCATATTCAGTATCATACCTTCAATGTTTTCATGAGAAGTATCTTTGAAAGTCCTAATCAAAAAATCTATACAGGAAGTTCTTACCCTTTCTCAACACTTGCATGCACTGCAGAGATGATGCCTTCTAGGTTCCCAAGTGGATCTTTCACTGCCGTGGATGAGACACCATTTCCACTGTTATGGGAAGACATAAAATTACCATTAAAATTGTCCTTGATGTCATATCCAGTTCTATCCACCTGTAGGATTTACATGAACTGCTCAGCAATTCTAGGACTTACATGAACTGCTCAACTATTCTAGGATTTACATGAACTGATCAACAATTCTAGCAAGTTTCTACTTTTCCTGCTTAACTAGTACCTTTATTTTTATGTAAAAGTAATGTAAGGAGCAACAAGGAAAGAGAAATGCTAAAACACTTAAGTGAAACCTGAAAGAAAAAGAACAGTTAACATTTAGCTCTTCTAACTCAGATTAGGTCAGCAGAATATAACCATGTAATCTTACTACTTTAAAGACCTCATCAGTATTGACTGAACAGATTAAAGGTTACACATAAATGTAGTCTTTTCAAATATTGTTTTGCAGTACCACTACTGGGTTAAACCAACTTTACTGTAAACTGACTCAATGGAATCCTCTCTACTGACTGAGCAGATTTCTCCCTGGATCCCTGGCTTCACTTTTTGTTGGATCAGCCAGGTTCATGATTATCAGAACAAGTAAAATTAAGAAGTATGGAATATGTGGTCAGAAATAGCATATGCAAAAGAGGAGGGTCAAGTCACCCAAGAAGCAGCATCCACTATGCATGTGTAGGAACAGAAAAATGTGAATCATGCTGCCTATCACGTGTTTCAGTTTCAATAAGAGTGCTTGGTGCTTGCCTCTTCATGGAAACCACTGCAGTGCCAATGATGCCTGGATGAGCTAGAAAAACAACAGCTTTGCGTATCTTAGAATTTGTCAATGCTGCATTAAAGAGAAAGAAAGGCAAGTAGTTCCAAAGTTAGCGTACTAAAGATGACTCAAAATCCCAGAGGTAAAGTGTATTTTCTCTACAGTTCATCTGCATATCAAAGCTCTTCTGCTATTAAAAATGTCAGTCTCTTCCTGTATGATCTTTTAAGAAGAATGAAGACGTGTCCAGACTACCCTGACTGTTCTGTCTAAAGCCAAAATACACTATATAGTTGATAGTAATGTGCAAAAACCCCTGCAATAGTCCACATTTTTTTTTGTCAAGAGTTATGAGAGCATTCGCAATTTTCTCATTTATTACTTCCGTAAGAGAAATATATTGCCTAAAAATGATTATGCTATATGGCATACAGACCTGAATTTTTATAACCTTTAATAACTTCACTCAGAACTTAATTTTTATCTTAATAGGTGACCAGCAGTTCTGTGAACAATACTAGCTTTAAAACCAACACATGACACCATTCAGAACAGATGAAACATAATCTGTTGCACAATTAAACATTAGTATATTCATTTTATATTGCTAAATTGCATTTGTAAGTTTGAAGTAGGAGTAAAAAGCTCATAACACACTAGCCTTTTTCTCAAAAACCAGACACATTTGACTGTGATATAAATACCATTTTAAATACCAATCCTATCATATGGCAGCTAAATAAATTTAAAAGTGATGTTTAAATCTAGATATTTTCCTAAATATCTTCAGAATATGTGGAAACAATCAAATTATCATTCATAGTACAAAAATACTCAGGATTTTAGGCTCCTGAATAGACAAAATGCATGTCCAAAGAATTGAGTACTCTGTTGTGGTTAAAAAACCAACAAAAATAATTATATTTAATAGTACTGCAGAAGTGTGGATATGGTGCAAATAACAGCAATATTAAAGTAGTTATTTTACACTAGCAGCTACATGTATCAGTATATTGTCTCACATTTGCTTGAAAATGAAAAGCAGTAAGAAAATTTAAGATATGTTCCCAGAGCAAAGACAGACATAAGACACTATATTCATGTTCTGTTTACAGGCCAGATTTAAATTTTCCTGTATTATTATGCTTTCTGTGTTGTGTGGATTTCCTGGTTTTTTTTTTTTTAAATTAAGTTTGTAATAAAAAGACAACAAAGTACATTAACAAGGCACATCTAGAGAAAACTAGAATACCTGCAAAGCTTGCTTACTAAGAAGAATACGAAGATTGAAATAAAAAAGGACACTTGCAGCCTGTCAGTACTTAAAGGGGGCCTGTAAGAAAGGTGGCAAAAGACTTCTTAATAGGGCCTGTTGTTATAGGACATGGGATAATGGTTTTAAACTAAAAGAGGGTTGATTCATACTAAAGAAGAAGAGGTTTTTATGATGAAGGTGGTATGACACTGGCACAGGTTCCCCAGAGAGCTGATGAATGTCCATCTCCAGAAACACTCAAAGTCAGGTTGCTCTAAGCTAGCTGGTCTAGCTGATGATATCCCTGCCCACTGCAGAGGGATTGGACTAGATGAACTTCAAAGGTCTCTTCAAAAATAAACCATAGCATGACTCCATCGACTACAGACATGGAGATCTATTTACCCTAAATTACCTTTCTATACATAAGCAACTGCCATATAAAAGGCCACTGACCAGCAAACCTTGCATTTTGGGTATCATCAGCTTTGGATATGGTTCATGAAAAGTTCTAGCCCTCACTCTTCAAAAACCTTTTGTCTAATTAGAAATGAAAAATGTTACCTACTATCACAACCAGGCTCTGATACACTCAAAAAAAAAAAAAAACAACCCTCAGAACAAAAGAAATATAAAAGTAAAATTAATGGGGAGTTCTGAAAACAGGAAACCACTGACTGAGACAGCACATCTCTGAAGCCACTTCTCAGGTAAAGCAGATGCACGAACATTTACAGAAAGCTTCAAATCTGTCAAACACAGACAAGTACTATTCGTCTAAACAGGACATAAGGAGGAAAAAAAGAAAAAGGTGAATCTAGGCAGTAAGTTACAGGTACCTAGAGTAACAAAATATATTTTTTTTAAATTTATAAAGATTGAAAGCTAGTGGGTTTTTAATCTTAATGTTGCCTTTGCTACCTAATAGAGAAACTAACGAGATTATACCTCATGAGACAAGTAATCATGTCAACTTTCCACAGATTGTTGTTTTCTTAATAATTAATGATTAAAAATAAGCAGCTACTAAAGAAAAAAATATAAATAATGAAGCATTCGTCTCCCACACAGATTATATGCTATTTTATGCATGTTTTAAACAGCATAACAGGATTCAGTGTTCATCTCAAAACTCTTAGGTATGAGACTGGTGCAATTATACTGATAAAGGCTTATTTTGATTTTAGTTCAGCTTCAGAAAAAAATGATGCATATTTAATTAAATTCCTCAAACACTATAAAATACAAAGAATCTCTGAAAGATGAACAAATTAACTTCACCTTTTAACTTAATTACAATGTTCATCAAAAATACCCAGTATCATCTTATTTTCCCAGCTTCATTTTTCTATTTCCATTTGTGTTTCTTAGAATCATAGCGTAGGTAGGGTTGAAAAGGACCTTAAGATCATTTAGTTCCAATCCCCCTGCCATGGGCAGGGGCAACTTGCACTAAACCATGTCACCCAAGGCTATGTCCAACCTGGACTTGAACATCGCCAGCAATGGAGCATTCACAACTTCCCTGGGCAACCCATTCCAGTGCCTCACCCCCTTAAAGAATGTCTTCCTCAGATCCAATCTAAACTTCCCCTGCTTAAGATTTAACCCATTACCCCTCGTCCTATCACTATACACCTTAATGAAGAGTCCGTCCCCAGCATCCCTATAGGCCCCTTTCAGGTATTGGAAGGCTGCTATGAGGTCTCCATGCAGCCTTCTCTTCTCCAGCTTGGAACAGCCACAACATTCTCAGCCTATCTTCACACAGGAGGTGCTCCAGTCCCCTGATCGTCCTCGTGGCCCATCTCTACGCTTGTTCCAACAGTTCCATGTCCTTTTTATGTTGAGGACATCAGAACTGCACTCCAAGTGAAGTCTCAGAAGAGCAGAGCAGAGGGGCAGGATCACATCCCTCGACCTGCTGGTCACGCTCCTTTTAATGCAGCCCAGGTTATGGTTGGCTTTCTGGCCTGCGAGCATACACTGAAGCTGGCTCATGCTCTGTTTCTCATCAGCCAACACCCCCAAGTCCTTCTCCTCAGGGCTGCTCTGTATCTCTTCTCTGCACAACCTGCATCTGTGCCTGGGATTGTTCTGACCCAGGTGTAGGACCTTGCACACAGCATGGTTAAACTTGATCAGGTTGGCATCAGCCCACCTTACAAGCATGTCAAGGTCCCTCTGGATGCCATTCCTTCCCTCCAGCGTATCGACCGAATTACACAGCATGGTCTCATTGGCAAACTTGCTTAGGGCACACTCAATCCCACTGTCCACTGTTTCCACTATGTATCGGGAAAATAATAGAGTAATATATTGTTGGTGCAGTTGTTCAAAGCTGAGGAAAAAGTCATAATGCCAAATAATCATTTCCATCAAAAATACCATTTAACTAGGATATCCAAGTTAGAAAACTACTCTGTATGACCTCTGCTCAAGTGAGATCAGAGAGTAAAGAAAAAAAAAAAAATCTGAAATCTGGTTTTTGTGGTTTTTTTTTTCTCTTTTAAGCAAGCTACTCGATCTAACAAAGCAGGTTCCATCTGGACATCTAAGATAAGAAATTTAGGAGCTGCAAATAAAAGAGGTCGTAATGTCTTCAATAGACAGTCTTCCCTGACTGATCAACTATGAAAATGTCTACAGTCATGGATTACGGAAAACGTTCACTATATCGTAATTGATTTTAGATAATGGATTAAACTGAAACTTATGTAAGTCTAAGCAAACTGCCATTATTACCAACATATTTTTATTTTGGTTTGTTTTTTGTATTTTGTTTTGGTGTTTGTTTGTTTTCAGAAGTTCATGATTTCTACTGAAGAGGAAACAGATTTTTTTTAATAACAGGTGTCTCCATAGATGAACAAGCAAATACTCACTACATATAATAGAAAGTATGATATGGACATTAAACATATCATATAAACTATGTAGGCATGCTCTGCTAGAGAGATTTTATATATACCAATGCAAAAGCTTCTACTTTAAACTTTGCATGCCAGAGTCAGAGAGTCAAAGGAAATAAAACTAGGTAGCTGGACAATATTGTTCTTGAAATTACAATGCAGGTACCTAATATTAAACAATAACTGCATCCTGTATTTAATGAGAAGTCCATTTCTGAGAAGGTGTTGGAGATTTTAAGCTTCTGGTATTGTACACTGTTGAAAAATGAAACCAAAACTTAACTTCCTTAATCTTTTGCAAAGGCAATACTTTCTAAAAGGTTCTTCTTCAATAGTCACTAAATATATTAATAAAAAAGCATACTTTACTGTGTGTGAAGGGAGGCGTGTAGTTATAGACCTGAAAAAAGGATACATATTTTCAATCACAGAAGTGGCGGATTGATTCCTAACTTTCAGGCAAGTCACTAACACTAGAATAATTTTTCATATCCATACAGTCCTGTTTCACTTATCATTAGAATACCTTAATTACATTCCCTGTCATCATACAGAAAATCCAAGTTCAGTGTTACAATCTTACAACTGCTACTCTGAGGGTTAATTGTCAACGAAGGGATTTTCCAACATGCTACCTTTCAAATCGATTGTATAAAATAACCACACTAAGGTAACATAACAAAACTCCAATAAATTAACCCAAAGAGTTGTCTCTTGAAATGTTGCGCTTATTGAACAGTAGTTTGCCATTCCACATACACAGGCATGACTGCTTCTTTAATTGCATTAAGCCTGAAACGCAAAATATTGCACAAAATGTAGTTAATATGTTCTAATTTCTATTTAATTTCTATGGTCTAGCTTTCAAGCTAGCAGCTGGGCTTAGGATAGAGACGCATCCAGTTTTATTCACAGTAACAACATTAATAGCAGCAGCCTCAAGATATGCCAAGCAACAACCCTGCTTTTAATTGCTCTCTATCTTTGTAGTGATGCTACTCTGTAATACTATCTTACTGAATTTCATAATAAGGAAGCTATTATTTCAAGTATTTCCTATTTTATTTTATGCTAGATTTTCACTTCATGTTCTTTATCATTGTAGTAGACAAACTTCACATAGGTCATTATCTGCTCATTTATCATGAATTATACGGTATGATCTTCCCTTTACTCCAGGGCGAGGGGCGGGGGGGGGGGGGGGAAGGTCAGGAAGTGACAAAGGAGTAAAGCGGGGGGGGGGCCGGCCGGGACACGGGCATAA
>JASSUY010010936.1:0-19703 GCA_032466535.1 Forpus xanthops
ACAGTGGGATTGAGTGCGCCCTCAGCAAGTTTGCTGATGACACCAAGCTGTGTGGCTTGGTTGATACGTTGGAGGGATGGGATGCCATCCAGAGGGACCTTGACATGCTTAGGAGGTGGGCTGATGCCAACCTCATGAAGTTCAACCATGACAAGTGCAAGGTCCTATATGTGGGTCAAAGCAATCCCAGGCACGGCTACAGGTTGGGTAGAGAAGAGATTCAGAGCAGCCCTGAGGAGAAGGACTTGGGGGTATTTTTCAATGAGAAAATGAACATGAGCCAGCTTCAGTGTGCTCTTGCAGCCCAGAAAGCCAACTGTATCCTGGGCCACATCAAAAGGAATGCAACCAGCAGAATGAGGGAGGTGATCCTGCCCCTCTGCTCTTGTGATACCTCACTTGGAGTACTGTGTGCAGTTCTGGTGTCCTCAACATAAAAAGGACATGGGACTGTTGAAACACGTCCAGAGGAGGGCAGGGCCATGAGGATGATCAGAGGACTGGAGCACCTCCCGTATGAACATAGGATGAAAGAGTTGGGGCTGTTCAACCTGGAGAAGAGAAGGCTGTGTGGAGACCTCATAGCAGCCTTCCAGTATCTGAAGGGGGTCTACAGGGATGCTGGGGAGGAACTCTTCATGAGGAATGGTAGTGAGAGGACAAAGGGTAATGGGTTCAAGCTTAAACAGGGGAAGCTTAGATTGGATCTGAGGAAGAAGTTCTTTACCGTAAGGGTGGTGAGACACTGGAATGGGTTGCCCAGGGAAGTTGAGTATGCTCCATCGCTGGTGGTGGTGAAGGCCGGGTTGGACATAGCCTTGGGTGGCACGGTTTAGTGTGAGGTGTCCCTTCCCATGGCAGGGGGGCTGGAAGTAGATGATCTTAAGGTTCTTTCTAATCCTAACTATACTATGATTCTATAAATATCTTAATACAATTCTGCAAAGAACTGTGTTAACCTAAACTGAAGTTTGCAGCAAGATTTGCAAGTACATGGTGGGGTTAATTTCTTCAGATTCTAAAGCAAGATCATGAAAGTGAAAAGGTATAAGCTGTGTGAATAAGTATGCAGAAAGCTAGTATTTTTCTGGCTGTGCCTGATAAGTTGTAGCACCCATGACAAACATCATTATTTCCATCCTGTGGAGTGCATTCTCCAATTCATTTGAGGTCTTGAGCAAGGTAATACTTCTGTATATTTCGTTTTAGGTGGACTCACAGAAGACAATAGGAGATAAACAACGGATTTATTTTCAAGGTGTATTTGAAATTAAGGCTGTTCAACAGGTAAAAAACACAAAATACAGGAAACATTAGATAAATGAAGTGGTGACAGTGTTATAACCAAGTCACACTAATCTCTGCCTTATTTTCCTCGCAACCATCAGTCTGCTCTTAGCAGCTAGTAAACTCCTAGATTGAAGGCATTACTGCCTAGAAGATTTGCAAAGTTAGACCCAAACTGTATCCAAGGGGAGCCAGTAGAGCAGCGAAAGGCAGAAAGGATTCTGTAATGACCAGACTGCTATTTCAAGGCTCACTTTTTGCTAATCATAAGCATTTCTAGCACTTGGAAATAGTTCTTACTTTAGTACTTCACAGTTCTTAAAGGCCCCCACCAGTCCATTTGCACAAGGGATAATGTATTCCATTTACCAGCCAGTGCAAAATGCCTCCTTCACCTCAATGCCTCTGACGTACTGCCTAGCCGGAGTCTCCTCGCTTGCAGACACAGTATCTTTCAGGTTTTTTGAAGTCCAGTGTAAGCACTGGGGAATTTGCTTTTAGGCTGCATTACCTACAACTGCGATGTGCACAGCACCACACAATTGTTAAGGATACCATTTTGTTCTTCGCCCTGATCCTCACTTGCTGTAGGCCAGCAGAGCTCTACTGTAATTAACAACTGTGATGGTTTGATCCTAAACTGGAGATCCCAGCAATGTAAATGAACTGTGTACATCTATTCACGTTAAAGCTTTCTTCCATATTTCAGCTAGATTTTTCCAGGCTGTATGTCATGCAAACAGTATCACAGCACTAGCTTTTCTTACAAGGAAAGTAGAGAAAATACTTTTCCCTATTTTTTTTCTTCCTTTCTTACCACTTGGATATTGCTATTAACCAGAAGTTAAACAAAAGCAAAATCTGATTGCAATAAAGCTGTGAAGCACCTGAAAAAAAACTCAAACATTTTACTTACTCAGTAAATGATGAAAAGAAATCTTTTGGTGTGATCTCTATTCTGTAAATCCTTTACATTTAATGAGAATTTAGTAACTGCTTGAGCCCTTTATGAACCAGCATCAAGTCCTGTCAGTCTCCTGCAAAGTAACACAGAGTAGAGCTGAGCATGATTTCACTCCACTACTGAAGTTTGGGGCCAGCTTATTTTTACAGCTGAAAATGTTACCACCAATGCTATGTGGAACACATTATAGCTCAGGTAAACTTTGACTCCAGTTGGAGTCAAACAGCATGTTGGTTCATGTAAAATTGGAGTATTACCCTAATTTAGTCCTTAGGATTCTGCCCTTTCTTTACAGGCATGAGAAGAGTAATCTGCAGTTCATTGCTCAGCAGTATTAACCAGCCAAAATACTTTAACTGAGGAGAAAAAATCAGCTCCAAATGTAGCCTTTCTAGAAACAGATCTAGAAAAGTTTTTTACTATAGAATAACAACTCAGTTAAACAAACAGCACTTTATTAAAATAATAGCGTTACTTTCTTAATGCTTAAGAATATTTCAGCATTCACAAAAATGAAAAAAAAACAAACAACAAAACCAGTCCCAACTTAAATAACATACCAGAAGTTACAACTGAAAAGCAAAACAGGCAATTTAAATACCTAAACAGGTATGACAAAATGCAAGACCTGACTGCACACCCTTGATATGAGGCAATGACCACAAGAAAAATATTGCTTCAGAATAATGCAGCAGCTAAAGCTTGTATCATGACTTAACATACGATAAGCCCTAATTTTCCTTGCATAATAAATATAAAGCATTTGCATGGTGTGCTTATACTATTTTAACAAAGGCTGTTAAGGCTTAATATGTTCTTGTAACATTCAGACACATTTGTGATGTTCTACTCTTTGACACATATCAAAATGACCAAGTGCTGCATCCAAATTCCAAATGATAGTACATCCAGAACTCCAGTAACAAATGTCCAATACCTACCTACCCTTTCTTTCACCTAATCATCACTGACTTCACAGCAGCAGTTATTGTTACATCCCTTTACCAAATTCTGTGGAATACTCCATCATGCACATAGACTTTATACTGCAATGCACTGAAGTTTAATGGTTATTCTTAACACTAGTTTTACAGTGGCAATCTAAGATGCATATTGATTTTTTTTCAGTTCCCATAAGGAGTGCACAAAGGTTGAATGTTCAAGAGTAAACAATTAATATAGCAAAGGTCAGAATAGTGCAGGTAAGTGCCTCTGCAGGAAGTGGAGAGAAACCCACTTATTCATTCTTTTCATTATTGGCAAAAAGATCTGAGACAGGAGGATTCTTCTGTGGCAAACTTCCATTGACTTCTTTCTTCCTTACCTGACCCCTGTAAACAGGAAAAAAATGAATGATTTTACAGTCTGTTCTTCTGTAAGATTATTGTCTTCTAGCTTTCTGTTCAAAAAAGCTGAGCATTCTGAGATGTAAACCTGAGACTGCTGGAACATTCACTGCGAGTTTGCCAGAGTCTCTCAAAAGACACAGGAACATAAAAAGAGCAGGTATTATCCATCTTAACATTAAAGCTGCATGTCAATATAACTGGTTTGTAGGTCAGGTTGTGTATTTGGATATGCTACGGAAAAAAAAAG
Organism: Forpus xanthops; assembly: GCA_032466535.1. Lineage (NCBI taxonomy): Eukaryota > Metazoa > Chordata > Aves > Psittaciformes > Psittacidae > Forpus > Forpus xanthops. The sequence continues at coordinate 3,848 of JASSUY010010936.1, forward strand.
ATGTCTTTTCTGCAGTTAGTGGGCAATGTTACAGACCTGGCTGCATGACCTGCAGGAGTGGTACGTTGCCCTGGAACAGATACAAGCACACTGGGCCTTGCACCATAGTCTTGTCATCCTGACGATATCACAGGCTCAACAGGCAGTTTTGTGTGTCCTTGAGGGTTGTGCAAGAAGCATAGCTGTGATGAAGGCGCAAACTGAGAACGTTCTTCCTCTTCCCCGAGTTTAAGAAGTGATTACCATTACTCAATCCCTGGGCGATATTTAAACAGCCAACAGGTGGCACTCCAGCACAACCTGCTGGTGCCTCCTAGCCCTAGCCAGATGCTTGGGAAAAGGCCACCCTGAAGGAAACAGGCCTCCAAGCTAAAGTACTGAGAGACATGACTGACAACCTGCACATGCGCAGCATCCAGCAAATCCTGTAATTTCTATTTATGCCACACTGTGCCTTTTAATTACCCCTCTGCCTACCCCTAATCTGTAACTAATTTTGGTCCGTTACTCTACAAATGCAGGTAAACAGAGTGATATGGGTTATCATCAAAAATAACTGTAAAGGTGCATCCTCTAGGCAAATTCCAATTTGGAAGTGTCTTTCTATGACACTTAAAACAGCAAATATTCTGAGGGAGACAAAACTATATTTGATTGCTTGATGTTGTGTTAGCACATGCACATTTAATGACTGTTTGCATTTCCCTTTCCTTGAATCACATTCAGGAAAAGTTCCAGAATGGGAATGTGCATTTCCTGAAGAGGAAAGAGGGCATGTATTCACTCTCATTAAAACATATATTGATGACCAGATATTTATATGCTGCACGTTAAGCCACCAGGGTAGCCAAGGATGCTCTAGCATTCAAGAAATATTTGTTAAACTAAGAAACAGCAGCTCACTGAGAATAACTGAAGTAATTAATGCAGTAATACAGATGCAGAGTTTGAAAGCCAAGCATGGATCAAGACATCAATACTCACCTTGAAGCATACCAGTAGTTGACAAGAGTTGAAAGAATGATATAACAAAGACTCAGCACTCCAGAAACTCCCAGTGAGAGTGCACTCAGGCCACACAGCACACAAAGGAGGGCTATGCCACCTATGGCTATTACAACACCTAATAAAAGCAAATCAGTTTGTTATTTCAACAAGTTCATATACAAGTAAATTAGAAGAGCTGACATTCTACCACAACCCCAACTTCAAACCATTTGGGAAAACAGCCTTCTGCAATCAACTACCTAGCTTTCATAAAAGCTAGATCAAGTTAACAGGTTTAGGCATATCCTGGTGACTGCAATTAAAAAGGGAAATAGGATTTCCCCTGTATAATCTATACTTAATAAGATTACTACTCTTGTATTTAGAGTTTTACTACTGCTGAGACCTGAGGATTACATACAAAAATCCTCAATTGCTTGAAGTGGGAACTTCAGAAGGAAGACGGAAAGAAAGAAAAGACAACATGTCTTAACAGGTAATAAGTTCACACATGCATGCATACAATACCTTCCATGACTATCACACCAATACAGGCCATTATAGCTGTTGTAACAACAAAAATCAGGAAGAATGCAACAGGAATAGCGGACACTGCAATAAACATCAGGAGTGATAAGGCAATAAAAGGATGGTCATCTAAGTATTGGCCAACACGAGAATTCATAAACGCAACAACCTGTGGATGAAAGAAAAACGTTTCAGATTTTATTCTTATGTCTTGTCATAGGTAACTTTTAAAGATCACTGTTACTTCAGTGAACTACACATAACATCTTTTTGCAAGTCTGCGGCTTGAATAGAGGAGAGCCGTTGCCTTTATATTTCAAAAACATGAGGACTCACTGCAAAATTAGATAACTTCATAGCAAATACCATTCTGCCAACCCAGACATGGTTCTTTTGCACTTCCCAGTTCCATTCTTGCACAAAGAAAACAAAAAAGCCCAACCTGAAAACAAGTGAAAAAAACCCCAAATCACAGTTTAGCTGCATAGATTTCAGAGGTGCCTCCACAGCTACGATTTTAATCTAGAGAAATATATTTATTAGAAAAAAAATAATACTGTAACATTTAAAAATTCTGTGTTTTTTTTTTTCTTTTTTTCCATGCTTCAGTAATAGCTGCAGCTTGCTCATTTATTGAGCATATGTCCAGTGCAGGCATGTCTGTATCACAGCATTGTTAGGAACTTAATTGTAATGTTACTGGTAGGAAAAAAATCCTTTTTACAGAGGCAATCATGCCTTTACACTGGAATTTTACTGTAGTATTGTACACTACAATATGTATTTTCCTTCCCTTAAGGAAATACATATTATAGTTTCAGTTCTTTATATAGCAGCACAACCTTTACACTAAAATACCACTCTATTCTCTCAAAAGGTTATACCAGTATGACGCAGAAATGCAGAATGAACAGGTTTCCCTGACTGATGATGTGGGAAAACAGCCTTTCCCATAGGCTCCTCAGTGTTCACATAAAAGAATGCCAATTCTCTCCTGCCCCCCCAGTTTTGAAATTGCATTTAAATAAATTGGGATGTGATACTCTGAGAGTTATAAAAGTAGTTTCTTTATAGATACATAAAAATTATAATCCAGACCCACATTAGAGTTGCTGTGGATGGACTGCACCATGGAGTGCCATTGCTTCTGCAGTTCTTGCATTTCTTTAGACATGTTGTAATCCTCAGCCACAGTCATGTATCTTCTAAACAACCAGTTCTCACCCAGCCATCCAGTTTTCCTTAAAATTAAGGTACAATTAGTAACAGCCTCATACAGACATCTTTTGATAATGAAGTCTTTTTTTTTGCAAGCACAGGGAATGTAGATTATAGATGTTAATCTGACCCACAAAGTCTAAAATGTTTTTACAAAAGTTCATCTAGATGTAGGGGCTTGGCTTTGCAAGCTCTTCTAAAGCCCTTTGAAGCCAAGTATCAAGATACAAAGTGACTCTCATCTTCTTCCTTTGTAACATTAACCCTGCATTTAACCATGAGGGTGTTAATTTATCAGTAAAAGGGCAAATTCTAACTATTCACAAAGACTACTTGTCACTTCTAGTGCTGGAAACTTGTACCATATTAATGAGACTTGGTTTTGTGAGCAGCCTCGTGTTTGGAAATGAAGCCACACCCTGTAGTTTCAACTCTACATGTAGAGGCAAAATACTTTCCAAAGGCTCTGAACATAGAATTATAGAATGGTTAGGGTTGGAAAAGACCTTATGATCATCTAGTTCCAACCCTCCTGCCTCCACCCTAAACCATGTCACATGGGGCTGTGTCCAAAACGGCACTGAACACTGCCAGGGACGGAGTGTATTCAACATTGAATTGTTATGGTGTACAGGCAACATCAGGCAAAAGATCTCTCTGTTCCCTCACCAAAATATAACGTGTTGTTGCTAGGGGCACCCTCACCTATGGAAAAGTAAAAGGTATTTTTTCCTGTTTGTAAATCTAAATAGCCGCCGTGTCCACGTTCGGTTTATACTCTGCCTGCACACACGGCCCCCCCTTTGTTTACACAGCACTTTCACTCAGCACCGGTGAGCACGGCCTCGGGCCGAAAGAAACCACCCCTCACGAAGCATCCCACGCCCGAGGCGCACCGCTCACCGCACCACACCCCGCGGCCCTCACCGGACACTCAACAGCGAGGTCAGCAGCCGGTAAACTACAGCCCGCCACGCCGCTGCAGCCACGGCCGCGCCGCCCTTGTCCTTAAAGCGGGTCCCCGGGGGGTGTCCGAGCCCTGGGCCTCTGTCCCGCCGTTCCCGGCCTGCAGCACTGCGCGCAGCTCGCGACTCCTCACCGAGCGTGGCGGCGGGAGGCCGCGCAGCACAGAGGGGTGGGCGCTGGTGCCTGACAGGCCTCGCCGCAGTGGGCGGGGGGCAGCGGAGGTAAGGGGCACCCGGCTCTTTTTTCCTCCGGCCCTACCACTACGGCCAAGTGGCGGGCAGGGCGAACAGGCCGGCCACCGTCCCCGGCCAGGCGGAGCGGGGCGGCGCCGCTCCCCACCCGCCCTCTGAAGAGCCGGGGCGGCCCTCCTCACCTGCCCGCCGGGCTGCGGTCTCTCACTGCGCCTTGACCTCCCGCCCGTCGCATGCAACACCCGGCGTGGCCTGGGCTGGGCCTGCCGGCTCTGAGGGAAGTGCCGCCGCCCTCCTGCCGCTGTCTCCTCCCTGAAGGGGCCGGCGGCGCTGAAGAGAGGAGAGAGCCGGGGCAGGGCCCGCCGTGGCGGCGCAGGCACCGCGGGGGACGGGGGTGGGGGGGATGTGTTTAGCGAGGAAGGGACCGGGGAGGTTTCCGCTCAGCGCCCGGATTTGAGGGCCTTGTATTTATTTCCCTTTTGTGCCCTTTCATGTCTCCCCTCCCTTCACGTCCTGCCTTTCACCACCTCAGGCCCAGCCTCCGGCACCCCAGTCTGGGCAGCCTCAGGGAGGGTCCCAGGGGATTGTGTGGCTTTAGGACACAGCCCTGAGTTTTTTCTCATTAAGGGTAGAAGACGAGGGTGGCTGCGCTAGCCACACTGTTCCTCCCCGTGGGAAAAACAGGCGTGCAGAGGCACGCTTAGCCTTCAGAGACAGGGGTGCCACAGAGACAGGGGTGCCACATGCCGGGATGAGAGGAGCGGCTGGAATGCATTCAGCTCCCACATCGCTTCAGGGCCGCACCTCACCACTCGTGTGCCAGGAATCGCTCAGATACATGTCGGCAATCCCACCGTCCCCAGCTAGAGGGGTTGCGGCCATCTGAGTGGGAGGCTGCAAAGGCAACTTTCAGTGAGTTGTGACGGTTGGACAGTCGCGCCATGGGTTGTTTGGAATGGCAGCTGTGAAACACTGCATCTGGCATAACAACCTTCTCCCTATCTCTAGTTACTTGTTCCAGCTCGTTTCCACCCTGGCCTGCTGTGTCCACGAGTGTTTGGATGGCCACGTGCAAACCTGTTTGGGGAGATGCTCCATGTGGGGAGCAATTACTTCAAAAATTTAGTTGTGTTTTCAGCGAGATCAGTGCATGCTCTGGTGTCCCTCCCAGCCTTTGGATGGGACTGTTCATCTCGGAAACGATGCTCAGTGGGGTTACTGCATGATGCCTGCCCATGGCAAGGGAGTTGGAACTAGATGATGTTAAAGTCCTTTCCAACCCAAACCATTCTATGAGTCTGTGGCTTGGCCTGGCTACTTTCCAGAACTGTCATGATGGTGTTTTATGCAAGCATGAAGCTTCAGTGAATTCCCTGATTTTGCTACATAGATTTTTATTTTTTTTTCACACTGTATATTAGCCAGAAATTAGTAGAATATTCATGCTTCTCATTACTGCTTTGAACCCTTTCTTTTGTTGGTCACCCAGGAGAGAATTGCAAAACTGAACATTAATGGTTTCATGATTATTTTTAAAAAAACAATAAAATAAATAGTGCGCTTACTTTAGAGCATGCCAGTTTTATAATGCAAAGAAGGGGTTTATAAAGTTTATATGAGGTTTTTAACCTGTCAGACTGCTCGGGCTCTGTGTCTTTGAGGTGCTGATTTCAGTGAGCTCTGCAGGTACAAGGATCTGTGCAGACAGAGTGAAAGTGAGATTTGCATATTAATGCCAATTTGGACCCTGGGCTTGAAAAGCCCACCACAGGATACCTGCAAGTAGAGAATTGGGAGGGCAAGTTTATTTTGGTTGAACTGTTAAAGTCTTTATATCTTGTATTATTAAAATGCATAGTATATTGTTATTCCTAATAGAGTAGTGTGTATAAAATTAAACTTCAATGTGTTGATTTTACATGTTTTTTTTAAGGTAATCACAGTGAATAACTAACTGATAGAATTATGGTGTGTCATAATCTAGTGATAATGGCACTATAAAGTGTAATGGCTCCACTGAGTTTAGAAGTATGTTGGAGATTTTAAAGTTCTGTCTGGTTTTTAAACATGCTGTAGCTGTGGTTTTGGAGATAGTCTTATACATCTTAGTCAATTATTTTCCTGCTATGCATAATTATTTCTTCAGCTAAAAATTCACATATAATCTCTTTCTTTATAAAATAACTGCTTTTAGTGTTTCCCAAGCTGAACAAGTGCTTTATTTAACTTCAAAGGGCATGCATATGTGAACATCAGAGTTGTGTGGATTGCTTAATTTAGCTTGTCTTCATGCCAGCGTCAGCTTGAATTGTCAGGAGGAGGCTCATGTTGCAAACAAGCACTAAAATATTCGGGAAGTTATGGCACATACAAGCCAAGCAGTTGCCAGCTCCAGCATTGCAGTGCTGGTTCTGTACCCCACATTGCCGGCCTGTGTTTAAAGAGCAGCTTAGGTTATGGTATGTACTTTCATGTGTGGCCAGGCAAGATCAACGTTGCACTTTGTTGTTGGTGTTAAGTCAAGATGTAAGAAAAACTCTGCTGTTAACTCAGACATGTCAGCCTTCCCACGGTTTACAGAAAATAGGATGAAAAATAGCGTCCAAAGATGTTCAGAAAGAGTTTAACTTAAAATGGAAGTCTTGCTGTGTTGTCACAGCTTGGGTTTATATAGTCTTTATTGCTCTGGGAGCTCCCTTGCTGTGTGCAGTGTTTTCATACAAATGTCAGAATATCTGAGGTAGGATGGCCCTTTACAGTTACTCACAGGTTCTACGACTTAATCTCCCTGACCACAGCTTGGCACAACACCGTACTGAAAGGGGCTGTCTTCTTTCTGCTTGGGGAAGTGCAGGAGGAGGGAATTCCTGTCTCCAAGCACCAGCTATGCTGTAACTGGGGCAACGAAGCTGAGAGTATCAGAGGAGTTCACCAGGCTGAATGAGCAGAGGGACTGGTAACACAGGCGCCTGCTGGTAGTACCCGCTCTCACCCTTCTTGCTCATACACTCTGTGGATGTGTATGGCATTCTGGGCATCTCTCTTGGTCTTTTTTCCCATTCCTTTTGACGTGTGCTTAGTTCTGACGGTAATTAATGTATGGCTTTGTCTACTGTAAACTGCAGGTAGGGACCAAGAATCCCTGGGACTATAGAAGAGAATAGGCAGTGGGGAAGAAGCTAGTTTGGGTCAAAGTGTAAAGAGCAGGGTGGAAACATCTTTCTTGAAAGGCATCTGGAAAGAGTTAGAAATATTAATATGAAAAGTGAGCTTGGAAAGGAATGGAGAAAGAGCAAGCATGTGATTTGGAGAGGAAGAAAGCTTCAGGTTGTAAACAAGGAGGAAGAAAGCTGGGATTTTTCTTCTTCCTGGCAGTTGAGATTGACCCTTTGTGTAATATCTGAAATGAGTCTCATTCTTTTTTAGTGCTGTAATGACAAGGATGCTTATACCAAGTGGGAGGACTAAAAACCTCTGAGCAAACAAAAAACCAAAGCAAGATGAAGCCGACGCAGAACTCAAGGCTCTTGAAGGTAAATTCTTTCTGCAGTGTCTGTGGAAGATTGGTTACTTTTTCAAAACTTCACCTGAAATAGGCCATTACTGGTGGATAGAGGTTTGACATTGGAAGAACTCTTATCTGAAGACACTCATCCTTGTTGAATATTCTTTAGACCTAAGCCTTTATAATATACTTCTTATTAGGAATTCCTTTCCTTAAGTATTTAACTTTCTGAAAAGTTAGGCAGCATATAAAACAAGAGTTGCTTTAGAATGAATGATGGCTTTCTTAATAACTTTTGTACCTTTAAGAGTGAACAAACCTTCTAATAAAAAAGCATGGTTTATTCCTTTTTAAAGTACCCTAAGGACCAATCTTTTAGTCATTAATCAAATGCAATTCATGCTGTCTTTAGTGAAGTATGTCTGACAGTGATAATGTCTTGATTTCCATGTGCCTGTGTGCAGGCACACTGGGAATACTAAGGTGGTAAATAAGATCAGTCCTTTCTCAAATTTTATTTCTAAATGGGATCTACTTTGATGCCGAGGAGGGCATAGTTTTATCTGCTGGAAAACTAAGTCTGAGCAGCCTAGTTCTCCAGTGATAGGCTAGAAAGCACTAACTAGGTGATAAAAATGTATTTGAAGTTATGTAAAAGTAATTATATTATTCAAACATCATTGCTTTGAGTAATAACTCACTATTTCATGATGATTTAATTTAGGAAACTCAGAGCAGACTAGGAGTGAGGTTTTGGCCTTTTTTAAGGGAAGTTGCCATTCAAAAACATTCTAAAGCACTGTGAGGCTGAATAATTCTGAGAAAATATCCTTAGAGGACTTTATATGGAGTCCTGGAAGGTGACCTTAAAGTACTGTCATTCTGAGGAGGTGGAACATAATCCTAAGACATATTAGGTATGCTAATATTTGTATTAAGAGACTGCAGAGTCTTTGTGAGCAATCTGTTCTTCTAGTGGCATCCTGGCAATACAGCTTCTTCTGAAACTGGGTCATTATAAACATGAAAAAATCCAATGTTTTTTTTTAATCCATAGTAACACAATTCACACAGCTTGGACTGTTTCAGTGTCCAAACTTGGCAGTCTGGTAGGCTTTTGTATTTTAATGTCCAATGTTTATACCATCACAAACTCCATGGGGAATTTTTAGTGTAACTAAAGATATTTAAAATAATTTGGTTTGTTTGAAGTGATATAAAAATGTTGGTTTTGTTTTTGGTTTTGTTTTTGTTTTGTTTTTTTTTTTCCTGACATTTGTTGTTGATTAGAAGTTTGATCAAATGACTACAAAGAATGGTGCAATCTGAAAACCTGTCTTGCTGAGGAACGTACTCCAGGGAATGACCATTTCACTAAAATTATCAAAGTTGCAGGACATCATTTTCAATGAAAACTGAAAGTATTTGTTCTTTTGAATTAAACTTTTTTGAAACAGTGTATTTCATGAATGTCTGTGACGTTCTTTTCCATTTCTATTTGGTCACAAAATGAGTCTGTGTATAACATGAGTCATGCGCAACGGTTACCGGAGTTACCGCCCCTACCTGCTTCTGCATCAGCTGCACCTTCAGAATTGTATAACGTATGTGCTATCTCCCTTTGTGTCAGGGTAAACATCAATTTGTATGTGCTAGTATGATTTTAGGCATCATATATTACCAGGCTTTAGGTAAAAGAAGCAAAAATAGGAAAACCTATTTGAATGACTAAGTACTCACCAGATTGTCAGATACTTCTTCAGAGCTGCTCTTAGAAAAGTGTTGTACAACTTCAATTTTGAGTTGGATATTAAATGTTGACAGTTTAAATCTGTTCTTTATAGTTAATTATTTGCTGTTCATTTTTGGGTTAAATAATCTGAGTTTAAGTTTCTGGGGAAGGAACCAAATAGCAAAAATATTTTTTCTCTCAAAGAAACTGTAATTTCTCTCCCCCTCTCCCAGTACTTTATATCAGAGCACAAAACCCCCTGAGTTAGTCTGATGTTCCAGTGCTGAACAGGTGCAGCACTGATCAGAATGGATAGCCTGTGACACAAAGATTACATATGACAACTCTTAAGGGGAGGAAGAAGAGGTCGCTGGCTTTCCCCACCAACTCACAGTTGCTCCTTTGACTCATTTGTGTCAACACTTAAGATTATCTAAGATCTCTTTCTTCAGAAAGATACTGCTTGTGAAGAAATTGAAGTAATATCTTATGTAAAATATGTTATTTTGGACTTTGTTTGAAAATAGGAAATTTTAAGTGAAACATATACTCTATATAATGGCTAAAAAGTGAAAATGATTCAGTGAAGATTTACATAAACTCAAATACTTAAAATCAGTCAGACTTATGGGGATGTATTAAAGGTTCATATATATAAGATGTGGGAGCTGATTTAGGCAGTCCTGATATTTCTGTGTCACATAAGCAGTAGATTTTTGCCAGGTAACTTCCTTTCTGTTTCTCCAGAAACAGCTGTTCCTCTCTGACCAGCTTGTTGCCTCAGGGGGTCCCATGGGTATGATGATGAGCAAGGCACCTGCTGTGCACCCAGAAATTTATTCTACCTAGTGGGGAAGAAAGAATATAGTTTACAGGGTGAGCCTAATTAAGAAAGAAGATAAGAAGTCAGAGCTTATGCTGACTTCAGCAGTTCCTAAATGTACACGGTGACTTACTGGGGAAAATATCCAGATCTCTGAATTATTTTTAATTCTTGTATGTGTTTCTCAAAACCATAATTCAGGGACCTACTCACCAGTATAATATGTGCAGTGGAAAAAAATGGAACAGAAAAGAATCTATGAGCTTTCAGAAGCTTAATTTAAGGATTATGATTGCAGCAGTAGTGTGAATATTTTTTTTCCTTTGCTGATAAGATTAGCCTTGTCAGTCAGAAGAAAAAGGCAAGACAGATGTAATAATCTTGCCTTAGCCTGTATTTCAGATTGACAAACCATTGTTTTTTTCACTAAAGCTCATAATAGTCTAAAAAAAGTAAATAGTTCATAGCTGCATCTGTAGCTGAAGTGAAAAGAAGCTGTTATATGCTTTACTGTGCTGTCCTCTTAGAGATCATAAAATGCTGAGAAGATTAGCTTAACTGCAGCCCCTAAAAGAAGGGCAAGAGAAAGGAGGCTGAAGATGGAAACTTCATTAATTTATCTAGAAGCTTTTTTAAGAATGATGTAAAACTGATAATGGTGATGCTGCATTGTAAAGAGGAAGAAATGGGTAATAGGGATATGATTATGTTACTTCAGTGCTGTAAAAAATAGTTGAAAAAGATGTAATACAGAAGCAAGCTAAATATGAATTTAGACTAAGAGCTTTAAGGAACCGTGGTATGAAGTACATTAGTGATTCTGTCTTATGTACATTTTTTCTCTGAGGGTGTCTTGATAAGAAACATCTTGATCCCACGTCCCTTATGCCTGTGAGCTATCTCATTAAAATTTAGACATTAGTACTGATGACAAGTCAATACTAAGACACCTGAGAAAATGTGGGATAAACAGACGGAAGAAATCTGTTACAAATCCTGTATCAATGTGGGAGAGAGAGAAAGATGAGAGCTAAATTTGTTAACTTGTATTAATGTTCAACTATTACAAGGATTGAGTGTTAAAAATAGATGACAAAGGCTTCAGGAATATATTCTAAATTTAAGCAAATGTAAGAAGGAGAAAAGAAGCAAGATGGAGATGTGGGGGAGTAGAGAGTCCTAGATAATGTACTAATGCCTTTTATTTATAAAAAAGACCTTAATTTTGCAAAAAATGCACAAGTATTCCTACTGAAGCATCATGTAAAATTATTCTTACATGTGTGTGGAACACTAGGATCTAAAAATAGATTGGTGGTTAAATTACTCTGTTAGTCTGAACTATTTGCTCTTTATACTAACTGATCTTTAACACTATCCTAGTTCTAAGAGGACTTAAAATTACTGTGCTGTATGAAACTCTTGCTTTTTATGTTTTTTTCCCAATTTCAGGTTGCCCTTAATAGCAGCTGTTATCCTCCTTTGATGCAACAAACATCATGGACTTTGGCAGCTCCATTCAAAGAACAGAATTGCTACCGAAGCCTAAGTGACTCCATAGCTAATAACTATACTCCTACTGCACGTGATTTAAATATGAAAAATGTGAACAAATTAAAGTTGTCTTCAATGACAGGGACATCACATGGCTCAGCAAAGCAGAAAGCAGCCTCGACATGTATCCATATTTGAGTGTATTTATAAGTTTAGCTTTGCTAGTTCTGTACATTTTTATTCTGATTATTTGTTACAGCATCATCCTTGGAGAGATTGTTTATCCCTAATAAGCACTTACAATCTTCTCACGTCAGGGTCAGCATAGACAAATTTCTGAAAGCATGCATAACTTTAATAAAGGTAAAGGCCAGTTTCTGATTAATTAGTTAAGTTCATCCCTCTGGATAATCCCTTGTGATTATTTGGAGGGAATTCTTTACAAAGCAGAAAATGAACAAAATACAAGTTGGTTCTTATTATTGCTTGAAATAAAAGTTACTACCAGCAGGAAAACAAAAAGTCTATGTGCATCCCTGTTACACTTGTATTTATGAGTCTTACACAACAAAACAAGATGTGGGCCAGGCATTAAGACGTTTACCTGAGAATCAGATTCAAGAAATGTACTTAATACACTGTTTACATCTAAATAATGTAATTTATGTATTTGTTAGCAAACTGCATATGTATGTAAATCCTACAGTATGAGATATTACATGCTGTTGATTCAACATGACATTGTGATATAAAACAATTAAGGTTGAGTTGTTATGCTTTTGCTGTTTATGTTTACCAATCAATATATATCAAGCATTTTATGAGAAAGCCTGTTTATGCTCTAAGTACCAACTACAGGTGTCAGATTAACTCCATTACTTAGTCTGAAATTTCCAAACTGAGCAAGTTATTAATGAGCTTTATTTCCTAATTATCTCATTAAATGTCTTCTGCATTAAGGGTAAGACATTCAAAACCTATAGTTTTCATAGTCTGTTTGTGAATATACTCGTCCTGAATTGTTGCTTTGCTTCCCTGAATTGTTAGAAGTTGTTCTGTTTCCCTGGGATAGATGAGACATAATATCTGCTTAGTCCCCTTGTATGCTATTTAAGAAGGGTTTGGTGTTGCTCATGGGTCTCTTAAATGGTTTCCTTGTCATGCGCCTGATTCTTCTACTGCTTGTACTTCAGTACATGGGTGGTATGTGGGAAGCAGGTCATGGTGCTTTTCTCAGTGTATTAATTTTGATAAAAGACCTGTTTAGTTGTATTTGGTAATAGTTTGTACTTCTCAGATTTTTCATGTGCAATGCATTTGGTGGAACTATACAGCCTATAGAAGTGCTTTTATGTTCAAAATTGAAAAGTCACATTGCGGAACATATGGTTAGTGCAGGGAGGTAAGTAAACACTAAAGTCTGAAGCCTGAGCTTAAGCAGAATGCTTTCTTGAAGCTAGTTTGTTGTCCCAGAGTCAGCAAGATTATTTATCCTAAGATTTTAGTGTCTTGCTAAATGCTAAGTCAGAACTATTATTTTTGACATTGTAGTTTTCTGTTATTTATTTATCTGATTGACTTAGCTCTGGTTTTCACTAATATGAAATAATGTTTCATTTGAAAAATATCCTTTTATGTGATATTTTCTTAACTGCTGCTTAAAGCTTTGGAAGAATTTCATCCTTCCAGGAGAAAGCTCAAACTTACACAAAGTCATCAATGGGATTCTGATAGGTAATGTACTGTGTTGTTATAAGGGTACAGATTATTACAACCAGTCCAGATATCAGATTTTTTACTTGTGTGCTGTGTTAAGCATCCAGGTATGAATTGTTAAGTCTTTACAAAAAAAAGTATGTGCCTTAAGACTGAAATTCCATGGTGTGTTGACTGAGTACCTTTAACTGTTTGTGGCAGGACACATCATGGTTTTAGGCATGGTGAAGGAAAGGGCTTCCTTTCATCATTACTGACTTGAGAAGCCATAGTTTAGTTCATAGAGATGCAGGTCGTGGAAATGAATTTTCTCAGTTTCGTTGTGAGTTTTTAAACGTTCTGTAGTGATCCTAGAGATGTATTGAATTTGGTGCTCTACTGTAGTATTTCTTTTCTTCTTTGTGCTTGTGGTTTTCTTCTGTAAAACAAGGAAATAATCCTCTCTTGAAGTGCTATGACAGTAACTTTCGTACTCCTTGTTATGCTAATATGGTGCTGAGTACCATAGAAAAGACAAAAGGGATATTTAAATTCTCTTCAGCTAAGGACTTGATAATATGAAGTGAATCAGGTACGAAGTGACAGCTTGTTGGCTGAGTGTTCATCCTGAGGAGTGTGGACTGCCCTGTGGAAAACAGCATATAATCATGGAAAAAAGAAGTCTGCAGTGTTATATTTATGCAAATGAACCCATTTGAACTTTTAGCTCAGATAGTTAAGATTTTGGTAAGATAATCACCTGATTAGGTGAAGATCTTGGGCAACCTAAATAATAGTGCTAGCTGGTCTGGCTATGATAGAATTGCTTGTAAGATGCTACCTGTCTGTGTGATACTGTGTAGTTGTAAGATTTACATTATTGTGTTCTTTCTGTGAAAGCAGTATGCTACATTATGCTACCCTTCTACTGACTTTTTTTATGAGTAATTGAAATACTTCATAGGTCACACTTGTCCTCAGTGCAGTGTAAGTAGTTTGTATAATGCTTGTCATTGTCCATATAGATTTAAGAATCCACTACTGCTTCTTTATTAATTTTTTTTTTTTTTTCCAGAATTAAACCAACTTCACTGAAAAGTTTGGATCTCATTTCACTGAGTGCACTTGCTCATATGCCAGAATTACGTGACTTCCATTATTCGGACAGCCAGCCATTGACCCCAGAAGAACAATTTGTTGTCATGCACTTACATGAGAAGGAGATAAGTAAGCGAGAAAAGCCACCTTCAGTAAATGATATAGAGGTATTTATACAATTTTGTTTTAAGCTAGAAGTATCAGCAGTAAACATCTTCAAAAAACCTTCAAACTTCTACTTAAAAGTAGTTGAGAAAAGAAGGCAGGACATGAAGCATGGAAGATGTAAATATTCAATATAGCAGACTGCTGTTCAATATGGTCAATCCCTTTTATAGTTCTCTTTCTAGCTACTCAGTCTGATTTTTGTTCTAATGGGTTTGCAAGTAGAAGGACCTTCCCAAATTCTTAACCTCTCACATTGTTGGCTAGTACTTCAGTGATGGGTAATTTAATATGCTGCACTCAGCTCTACTGTTTTATACATTTACATCAAAACAGGTGGAAGTGTAAAAATGTCAGGCATTGACAGTGCTTTAAAAAGATTCAAGTGCAGAAAAGGTTCAAGTGATAGAAAAGCTAAAAATGTTTTGTAGTAAATTCATTATCTGTCATAAAATTCATACAATAAACAATATTTTTACCATCATTTTTAGCGGTACAGTTACTACATACATAATGGAGTGCGGGAAGACGTGCTGGCACCTCAGGATAAAGAAGTGATTAATGCAATTTTAAAGCATATTCCAGCTCACATTCTTGCTAACCCAAACCTGGAGGATTTATGTGCAAATTTGAAAGAAGAGATTAAGGCTGACTATTGTATCAGCCTCATGAAAGCCATTGGTAAGACTCAAAAATTCTTAGCAATGCAGAGTATGTAGACATCTATTGCACTTTGAAAGCAAGTCTGCATTCTATTCTTAGCAGCCATGAAGAATTCTTTTGGGGTCAGTAGAACTGCAATAGATACCTGAGAGAATATAAACTGCGATCATACTATGTAACTTTCCAGTTTCAGCAAATATCTATTTACTAAACTGTACATCTATTACTTCAATGTAGTAATTTCTAAGTTCTGTAGTTCTGGAAGCATGGAATTGTTTTGGCCATTCCTAATGTGAATCCAAATCACATTCAAAATGCATAATTCTGCATCATAAGGTTTATAAAGGGGATTGATCAAGTGGTGGAGTTTGAAGAGTAATCATAGAATAGTTAGCGTTGGAAGGGTCCTGAAGATCATCTAATTCCAACTGCCCTGCCATGGGCAGGGACACCTCCCACTAAACCATGCCACCCAAGGCTCTGTCCAACCTGGCTTTGAACACTGTCAGGGATGGAGCATTCACAATTTCCTTGGGAAACCCATTCCAGTGCCTCACTACCCTTACAGTAAAGAACTTCTTCCTTATATCCAATCTTAACTTCCCCTGTTTAACTTTGAACCCATTACCCCTTGTTCTATCACTACAGTCCCTCATGAAGAGTCTCTCCCCAGCATCCTTATAGGCCCCCTTCAGATATTGGAAGGTCACTATGAGCAGCCTTCTCTTCTCCAGGCTGAACAGCCCCAACTCTCTCATCCTATCTTCATAGGGGAGGTGCTCCAGTCCCCT
>JASSUY010010944.1:0-13597 GCA_032466535.1 Forpus xanthops
GGGGCTCCTCGCCGGCGGGGAGGGTCCGGTGGAAGGGCTGCGGCAGCAGCGGGGCCGGAGCCGACGGCGCGCAGCAGCCCCCGGCTCTGCAGGGCGGCAGCAACGGGGGCCGGGGGCAGGGGAAGAGCCCCCCCGGGGCCGGCAGCAGCAGCTGCTCCCTCCTCTTGCTCTTCCTTTTCCTCTTCCTCCTCCGCGGGCCGAGGCTCTTGCAGGAGGTGCAGAGAGCCTCCAGGTCCGCCTTGGAGATGAGCGAGCATTTCACGGCGCGGGTGGGCACGGAGTTGATGGCTTTGAGGGTCCGGAGCTCCTTGAGATCGCAGCGTCGGCTCTTGATCTTTAAGGTTTCCATCTTCTTGCTGATGGTGGTCCTGGGGATATCCTTAAACAGGTCGCTGAGGACCTGGGCCAAAGCAAACATCTGGGTGCCATTGATCTGTAAGTATCCCAAGTTTATCCCTTCGATTTCTTGATAGCCGGCATGAAAATCCCCCGGCCTGGCTTCCCCATTGTAATCCATGGTGGCTGGAACAATTCCGAAGGTCCCTTCGCAGGTCAGGAACATTTTGCAAGGAGCATTTACTTTGTCTCTTTCAAAGGGGGCATTGAAAATAAGGACATATTTGTTTCCACTCCCTGATCACACACATCCCTACCCCTCGCAGAGGTGGGGGCGAGGGGGAGGGTGGTGGTGGGTGGAAATAAAAGCCAAAGCAGTCGATCTCCCTTTCAGACGCTCCAGTCAATGGTTTGTAACATCTTCCGAACACCCAGTTCCTCCTCCCGCACCGGGGCTCGACTCCTCGTCTTCCCCCTCCCCAGCCAAAACGAAAAGGGAGAAAAAGAAATAAAGAAGTCAAACATTTTGTGTCCGGCCCCCCCCCCCCCCCGGCTGCGCACCCCTCCTTCCCCTGCAGAAATAATTTGGGAAGGGGGGAGAAGGAATCAACAAGCGCAGCCCCCCCCGCGCTGTGCAACCCCCTGAGGTGCTTAAGCAAACAAAGCTCCCTATGGGGGTGGGGGGAAATACAGAGGCGGGGGAGCCCCGGGGCTCCGCGCGGTTCCCACCTTCCTCGCTCTCCGCACTCGCGGCCCCGCCGCCGGTACCGTATATTCTAAGGGAACACCCCGCCGGGCCGACCCCGCCACCCGCCACCCGATTGGGCGTTCCGGGCCCGTGATGTCATAAACCCCAACATTTCACACGCACACCCCCCGCGCAAAACCTGCGCAAACCCCGCGCAGCCCCGCTCCCGGCCGTGCCCTCAGCTCCCGACCCCGCGCACACAATGGAAGCCGCCACTTTGACTTCTTCGCCCCCCCCCCCCCCTTAAAAATATATACATTAAAATTTACTCTTTCCGCTGTATTTCGAGGTGAGGGCTGCTCGGGCGCCTCCGCTTTGTGTCCGCGGTTTAGCTGGGCTTTTTTCCACGTAGGGTTTTACGAGCCGTTGCTGCGCCTTCCCAAATCTGCCCCGATTCCTCTGGGATGGGTGTGTGTACGTATAGATTTAATAAAGCGTAAAAGATCCGGCTCTAAGCGACTTGTTCACGATTGACTCCGCAACAATTCATCCTTCAACCTTCAATGCTTATTAATTGCCCATTACTGTATTTATTGGATGGCATGAGCGGGGCATCGACAATAACACCGGTAGCATGTGCGAATAAAAGCAATGCGAAGATATTTCCGTTCCTTTTTACTCACACACGTTCTTTATTCACTTCGTGTCTTTTTTTTTTTCTTCCAAACTATTTCCTTAAAAAAATAATAAAAAAAAGAAAATTAAGGAAAAAATATTATTATTAATAATAATAATAATTAAATTCTTTTGCACTGCTTGGCGCTGCTTAACTTTATTTCAAACTTTAAGTCCCACGATTCCCATTCCTTCGCTGGTTGTTGACTCGCTCCCGCCCTTCCAAAGCAGCCGCTGTGTTCCCAAATGCAGAGCTGCGGATTTCCTTCTCCAAAGTGGGTGAATAAAAGGGGGGGAAAAGCCCCCCCCCCCTCCCCTTTCGCCCTCACCCGGCCCGGAGCTCCATTGTCCCGGCCCCTCGATTTCTTTCTGAACCTGGAGCTCCTTGAGCGCAGGGAGCGGAGCGGCGGAGGCCGGGCCGAGGGGGTTCAGCCGCTGCTCAGGGGGCTAATTTTGGGGAAACAGTTACCTCGGAAACCTTTCGAGGGGGAGGGAAGGGAAGGGGAAGCTCCGCCGTGCACGCTGCGCCCTTCCTCGCAAGCCTCCTCTGCCTCCCACATGAGAAGTCGCTTTCAGCCCTCCTCCGCCTTCTCTTTCTTGCGGTTCGGATGGCAAAATCGGAGTAATTTGATAATAATAATTTGTTAAACTCGATGTACAAATCAACCGCAAATGATCCCGATTTAGAAACAATCCCGGAGGAGGAGGAGGAAGCGCATTCCTGAGTATGCCTGTAAAAAAAATTCAAACTCACTCCACCATCGCCTTTAATTCAGAGCCGAGATCACCTGATTTGCTTTTACCTTGGATGGGAGGAGAACCCCCGATGCCAACATGGGTGCTGCTTGGGGGGGGGGGGGGAATCACTGCCAAGGTTCCCTCCTCCTCAGCACCCATGGGTGCATCTCCCCCCAAATGCTTGGCCTTGCTGCTTAAAGAGAATCCCCCCCTTTTTTTTCCCCTGCATGAAAACCACCACATTTCACCCCCGTTTTCCACAAGCGAGAGTTTCCTGTGAGTAAAGGTCTCCCGGCCAACACAAACACCAAATTCCTCTTTGTTTGGGCAGAGGGGAGGGGGAAAACTTCATGCTGGACGGAAAGTGGCCGGTTAGGGGATACTGCAGCTCCTGCGAGGGACCACAGAAAGTCCTGTCTGCAGCCAGCCTGAAGCTTCCCTTCGCAAATATAGAGAAGATCCTGGGTATTTTCCTTTCCACATAAAGCCAGAGCCATTTTACCTATAGGCTGAGCTTTGCTCCGTGCCAGACTGGAGGAGGGGAGCGAGGGGCCGGACCTGGCCCGGAATATCCCCAGCCGGTGGGGCTGATGCAGTTCAGGGATTGGGAAAGGGGGAGCTGGTGGAGGAAATGCAAACCCCAGCAGCACAAGAAGCTCTTCTGATCACTTGTAGGGCTTTGGGGGGTTGGGGGGGGTTGGAGCCCCCCGAGTGCCGGCTGGGAAACTGCTGGGAGGCCACATGCAGGCGAGTGGATGGATACGTCATTTCCCAGGAAAGCGCTAGCAATAGGGGCATAAATTGGCAATATTTTGGCTATGGATAAAGTTCAGTGGGAGGGGGGTGGGGGGGTGGGGGGTGTGTGTGTCTTGATGTCTCTATATGGCCCCAGACAGCTTGATGTGGGCTTAGAGATACTTTACAAACCTATGTATATATATAAATACACACATATATGTATCCATATATATATGCACCCATATATATACATGGGGAGGGTATTCGCAGCCAGGGTGGTGATTTAGAAGCAAATGCATATTGGCCACACCAGCAACCCCCTGTGTTTCTGCTGTCCCTGTTATGCCTCCTATTGCCTGCACCACAGGACTCCACTATGCATGGGGCTGGGGACAATATCCCTTCTCCAGTCACTCCATGCATGTATGGATAAATGAGCTGCTCCATCTGCAGTGCACGGGGCTTTTACACCTCTCATGTTTGTCATTAGGGTGGCTGCAGGCCTGGTGTAGTAATGGCCAGGGAACAGGCTGCTCCATGGGTCCCACATGTGGGCTGGGGGCTGTGCTGGAGGAGAATGGGACCGCTCTGGGCCTTGGTGGTGCTAATCTGGGAAATTGGCACAGCCAGGAGAGCTGGCAGCATCTGGATCTGTGATCTGTTCATCATCTGTACTGCTACACCTCTGTGTAAATCTGTGGATCTGTGATTTGAGTATCTGTACACTTACATATCCATGTATCTGTTTATCTATTTGCGTGTATCTCTATATATATGTATCTATATATCTGTATGTTTGTGTATTTTATAACTGTATATCCGTGTATTTTAATATTTATATATCTGTGTATTTGTCTATTTGTGTATTTTTATATCTGTGAATCTCTATATCTATCTATGTATCTGTACATTTGTATATCTGAGTATCTGTACATCTGTGTATGTGTATGTCTGTGTGTTTGTGTATCTGTGGATCTATCTATCTATCTATGTACCTATGTATCTATCTATTTGCCCCTCAGCCCAGCTACTCCCCCAGGGAGCAGAGAGGGTGTTCCAACCCCCCCAGGTGAGAGGACAAGAACCATGGGGGGAATTCCCACAGGACTCTTCACCCATGAGGCACCCCCAGGAGATTCCTCTCCCATACCTGTCCGGGCTGGCTGTTTCTGCAGGAAGCAATAGAAGTCAGCAGGATGGAGCTTCCCATGGGATTTCCACCCTGGTTTCTGGGTGCTTGGTTTTGTTTGATGCAGTGTAAGGACCTCAGTGCTTGGGGAGGGAAAACCCACTCCCAACACACACACACACACACCCGTATAGGTTTGGGCTGAGCTATTTGGAGGCAGCTTTTGGGGTTAGGGTCCCCTGTGTGGGCTGTGCTGGGTGTACATGGAGGGAGGTTGTCCCAGTGGCAGCTCTCCATGTCCTACATCCCTGCTGGGGAGCAAGTGAGGGGAGATCCTGTAGGAAAAGCAGGTTCCAATAGGAAAAGAGGGGAGATGCTGCTGTGGGAGCTGGGGTGAGGACAGGGAATGGGCAGGCAATGGGCAGGTGGGGATTTGCAGCAACCCTTTGGGAGGATACATCAGATTTCCTAGGAAAAAAAAGTGATTAGAAATGAGTATTGCCCAAAATCCCCAAAAATGAGGAGGCCAAAATGATGCCAAGACCCCTCCATGCACAGATCCCGAAAGCAGCAGAGTAGACTCCATTCAGGAGATGCTTCCACACAGTAGTTCCCATCTAGAAACCTTAATGGAGAGGTTGCAATTTCTCACTTTCCTGCTGTTACAGAGCCAGGAGGATCCAATGCTGTTACAGAGCCCAGTGATGGGTCCACTGGGAGGGAAAAGCCAGAGCTGGGGGTGTTTTCAAGGGAAAACATAGAAATCCTATTTTTTCCCCTTTAGTTGCAAGCAGTTGGTAACAGAGCTGCAGCACCAGGCACCAGTTACAACCCCCAATATTTGGCTTGGAGGCTGTTCCTCTTGACAGGCACTTAAACTGTCCAGCCTGAAAACAGTCCTACAAATCACTTGGTGCCCTGGATTTTTACACATCCCAGGGACATTTTCCAGGCTGCAGGAGAGAGCTGGAGAAGCAGATCCAAAGCCCATCACCCCAGCGTGCAGGATGGATAGGCCAGAGGGGGAAACAACCCCTCCTTCATCTTGGCCTGGTGGGTGTCTTTGTGATGCTCCCCTTGCTTCGGGACCCACCTTCCTGCTGCCAGCAGCTCAGGACTGCTAAAATGCTCTCAGAGGCACTCAAAGGCAGAGATAGTGCATTTTATCCCCACAGGATGGCTTATTTTCGGGTTTTCTTCCTTGTTTTTCAAGGTGTCTTTCTTATTTGTCAAGATTTTTCTCTTGTTCTTCAATATTCCTCTCTTATTTTTCTATATTTCCCTCTAATTCTTCAAGACAACTCTCTTCTTTCTCAAGAGTTCTCTCATTTTCCGAGATTTCCTCCTTGTTTTTCAAGATTTTTGTCATTTCCTAAGATCTCCTTCTTATTTTTCGTGATTTCTCTCTTATCTTTCAGTATTCACCTCATTTTCCAAGATTTCTTCCTTCTTTCTTGCTATTTCTCTCTTATTTTCCAAGCTCTCTCTCATTTTCCTGGGTTTATTTCTTATTCTTCAAGATTTTGCTCTTCTTTTTCAATATTTTATTTTTATTTTTCACAATCTCTCTTACGTTTTTCAGGGTTTCTTATTTTTAAGGATTTCTTGCTTATTTTTCCAGCGTTTCCCTCTCGTATTTCACAATTTCCTTCCTCTTTTCTAGAGTTTCTTATTCTTCAATATTTCCCTCGTATTTTTCCAAGTTCTTCTCTATTTCCCCGATATTTCTTTCTTATTTCCCAAGATTTCTCTCTTGTTTTCCAAGATTCCTCTCTTATTTCTCAAGATTCTGCTTTTATTTCCCGTGGATTCCTCCTTTCTTCTCCATCCCCACTTTGTGCATGACACTCAACGCAACCCCTGCAAACCCCCCTCTCTGTTCTCAATCTGAACACCGAGCACATTGAATCACCAATAAACAGGTGTTTAATAAATCCCACTGCTCCTAAATGAATATTTGGATCTATCTACTCAATGGTCCTACTGAGAGGAGGAAAACCAGGGGCTGAGGGCACAGCATCGAGTGGAGCTGTGCAGGGCCGGGGTGGGATCGTTTGCAGTGGGATGCACTGATATTAGTGGATATCTGATGCTTTTCAGATTCCTTTTTCTTTAGGTGCTCCCCCGGTGCAAACAAAAGCAGCATTTAGTGACAATTTACAAAGAGGCAAATCCTCCTCCTCTCCCTTTTGTTTCAAAATACAAAGACAGAAAAGTGGGGTTAGTTTGAAAATAGGCTCAGGCAGGGGCCAGCCCTGCTGCTGGACCCTTCTCCCATCCAAACAACGCAGGCCTGGCAGGAAAATAACACAGAAAAGGAAATAAACCCCATTGAAAAGTGGGCGATCTGATGTAAAATGTGGGGTTAAAAACCAGGAGAGGCCTCAGAAGCTTGCACCTGACCAAATGGTGCTGCTTAGACTGCGTATAAACCACTTCGAGCCTTGCTTGGGATAAAACAGACATTTAGGATAAAATTAGGTTTGGGTTAACCTGAGTGATTAAAGGCAAGGCCAAGGCACGTTCTAGGAGCAGATCCTGAAAGGATGGAGAAATCAGCAGTTATTTGCTTCGGAGTTCCTTCCTCCGTTGTGGGAGGAGGGTCCCCGCACAGGGAATTCCCTTCCAAAGCCTTCAGCATCCCAAGGTCTCTCCGTTCAACTTTCCGCTTTCTTTCTATCTTTCTTCCTCAACAGCCTTTCCCCATCCTCTGACAAAGAAACCGCATTCTTCCCGGGAGCAGCTGAAGGAAATTATACAGTAATAAACACTGCCGATGGGGAGGAAAAATAAAGGTTGGTTTGTTTTCCTAAGCCAACGCAGCAAAATACTTCCAAGAGGGATTCTCTTCCTGGAGAAATCCTTGCGGAAAGGCCGGGGGGAGGCTCCTGCAAACGGCAGTGACTTGGAGGGATGCGATGGGAGGCTGGCAAGGGAGAACCTCCATTTCCTGACGTCTTCAACGAGCCTCGTTTATCCCTGCTAATTTAAAGGCTGATTTTTTTCCGGCCCCAGAGAGAAGTGTTTGTCTTTAAAACAACCCCCAGGAAAAACACAAGGCACTTGTAAAGGAGGCAAAATGAGGTTGGAGATGGGAGATTTCATGCCTCAACCTTAAAGCCAGCTGAGAATTTGCAGTATTCTTCTGTCGCCTTTTGATGTTTCCCATATTACATCGGGATTTGGTTGGTTTCCCTCTTTTCCTTCAGCCAGGCTCATCCTCCTTTTAGACCGCGACTGATGAAACGCTGCAGAGCTTTGGTAGCGATGAACCCAAACCATCTTCTCTTTCACAAGTTTGATGTGAAGAAAACTTCACTGGGGGTGGGTTTCTTTTCCCCCTTTAGCCCAGCGGAACAGCCTCTGCTGAGGTCCGAGCCACTGATGCACTAAAGCAGGGTTCTGTTCAGCTTAGAACTCAAAGAATGCTGGAAAACATGTCTGTGGCTAAGATAAGCTCAAATCAAACCCCTTCCTTGCCATTCACTAAGTGCTGGTAACTGAAAGGAAAGGCAACGCAAGAAAGCCACAATCTTTCCGTCTTTGTAAGGCAGAGAATGGGTTTGAGATCTCCTTTTCCCTCTAGGAGGAGTTTATATTCCTTGGGACGACATTTATCGATTCTCATTTAAATTGCACTCCTATCTACAAACTCTTCTTCCTTCGCTGGAAAGTGTGAGATTTAAAGCGATTCGGGGTTTAAATTCCTCTGCATCAGATGAAACACCTTCAGAGCGTTTTTTAAACTCTCAAAAGTTTCATGTTGGCAAACTTTAAAAGGCAAAAAAAAAAAAAACACACAAAAAAAGCCCTTTTTGGGGGTGCTTTTTTGTTATTTTTTTATTATTTTTTTTTACCTTTTACAAAGTATTTCTCCTGACTGTTATTGATTGACAAGTTTATTATTATTATGAATGGATTCTCCCATTTCCCAGTCCTCTTCAAGGCCTGATGTGGATTGAGAGCCTGACCAGTTGCTTATTGACCCATGATGGTGATACAATGACCCCGCTGCCCCCAGCCTGACCCTGGGACCCCCAAGGACCCAACCCGGCAGCCCAGGGCTCAGATATGCAAAGCTGGAGCTTTATGAGCTTTGGGGAAGGGAAGGGGGGAGGTTGCAAAGTGGGCGAGGGTTTCATTAACAGAAATGTGTTTATTGTAAATAGAAAAGGCAAAGGGGCTGTTTCAAGGAGCACGTCCCAAAGGGATGCAGCTCCCTCGGGATGGGGAACGCTGGAAGCCTTTTTATCCCAGCACACGCCTAATTGGTGACAATAAAAGCCGAGGTTCCTCGCTGCCTGGGGGATATTCCCCAAGTAATGCTCCGTTTGGAAAAGTTGCTGAATTTGTTCCAGTTTGAAGCAGCAACCTCCTTTAAGGGAGGAAACCAGGGATCAGCAGCATGGGAAGCATCCCCCCTTCTTGTGCTTCTACGATGAGCAGTGAAGCCTTGGCGAATGTCAGCAGCAGGGATGAGTGAAATGGAGAAGGTTATAGAATGGATATCGGTGTTAATATTCACCCATTGCCTTTCTACCCACTGAGGGGGGAAATGAAGGGGAAAACCACCTCCTCCCAGCCCCAGAACGTGGTTCCTCCACTCTTACTCTACAGGGCTTACAAACAATCCTTTGTGAGGGGTGAGAGGTGCTATGTGGCTCCAAAAGCGTGCGTTTTGTGAAGCAGCCCTTCATTGCAGAGAGTAAGGGGATCCGCTCCCCACCCTCCCTCCCTCTTTTAATGGAGATACAGTTGTTTAAATGATTTCCCTCTTCCCAAAACAAACGCAGGAGAAGGAGAGCTCATTTTTTATCCTAATTGATGGATCGCTGAAGACAAGCCTTTGAAGACAAGGGCTGTCAGCAGTGGGAGATACCCGGAGCATCTGGGTTAGATAGGTATAAAGCAAAGAGCAACCTGCATTCTTTGCGAGGCTGTATGCTCTCAGATTAGAAACCACGGCGCTTGCTTTTGATTTCACCATGAAAACCAACAGCAGCAGCAGCAGCTTGTTCTGACACTCTCCAAACATCTGGATTGTAAAGTTTGCTGGGGTTTTGGCAACGGCAACAACGATAATAAACCCTCCTCCTCTATGGGCAGATCCTCAGGGCTTCGCCAGGATTTCGGCTCGACGCGGCAGAGGTGATGGTTCTGCTGCCCAACAGAAAATGGGCATTCGTCTGCACATCCCAAACCCCCCCCGGTGGTGGATGGAGGGGAGAACACAGCCGAGCTCAGCAGATCCTACGGGAAAAGGCTCCTGCAACTTCAGATCATGGGGTGTGTGCGCCCCAAGACAAGAAGCAGCAGATCTGGGGGGGTCCACGCTGTGTGTGCGCTCCAATAGCCTCAATTTTGGATGGAAACTTGGGTGTGGGGAGAGGTTTACAGCAAACCTGGGGTGGAAGATGCAGTCGCATCAAATGTGCCAGGGCACAAGGAGGCCAGGGATGGAGTGGCTGCATCCTTGCATGGCCTGGAGGACTGAGGAATGGTCTGTGTACACATGGACACATGGACACACAGGCCATGGGCATGGGCACACAGATACACAGACACACAGGCAGGGAGATACACAGACACATGGACACATGGACATACAGACCATGGACATGGGCACACAGATACACAGACACACAGGCAGGGAGATACACAGACACATGGACACATGGACATACAGACTATGGACATGGGCACACAGATACACAGACACATGGACACATAAGACATACAGACAATGGACATGGGCACACAGATACACAGACACACAGGCAGGGAGATACACAGACACATGGACACATGGACATACAGACCATGGGCATATGGACATATAGGCACACATGCACAAGGACACCGAGGTTCACAGACACATGGACACAGAGACACAAGGAAACATGGACACATGGACAGAAGTGTGGGCTCTCCCTACCCAGCACAAGCAGGCAGGAGCTGCTGAACCTGCTCCTGAGCTGGGTTAAACCCTGGAATCCATGATGAAAAGAAGTTCTGGAAGGGCTGAGAACTGCTCCCAGTTCCTCGTGTGGTCACCCCGGTTGCAGGGCAGGAGGTGGCATCTGTTTGTCTATATTTGATTTATCACTTTTGAACACTGTGGTATTTCCAGCATCTCCATTTCGGGGGTGTTGGGAACTTAAGGGGCACGGTAAGATACAAAATATTGGCGTTTTGCTCCAAAATGGACATTTCAGCTCCACTTTGGAGTCAGCTCCTGCAGAATCCTGCTCAGTCACCTTTGCAGTGTGTGAGGGGGTTTCATCCCCAAAGGGAGATAAGACAACGGGATGCCTTTGGGGAGGGCGTTGGGTGAGGGCACCACTGGACCAGAACGGGACGGGATACCCTGCAGCAGGGGCAACACAGGCACCGGGCAAAGGATCGGGACACGGCACCACCGGCACGTGGGGGGGACACCGGGAGCCTGATGCAAGCGGCGGCGCCCCAGGATCCGTCTCTATGACCCGGCTCTGCCACCTCCTTCCACTGAACAAAATCATCCGGACATCCCCCGGGGACCTACGTTAAATACGGTATAGGGTGGGTGCGGGTCCTGTCCCGCCCTCCTCTTGGTGCCGGGATGGAGGGAGTAAAACCGAAATGGAGCAGGGAGCTGGATCTGCAGAAAGGGAACTCGAGCAGAGGGCAGATGGGATGGATGGAGGGATGGAGGGATGGAGGGATGGAGGGATGGAGGGATGGAGGGGTGGAGGGATGGAGGGGTGGAGGGATGGAGGGGTGGAGGGATGGAGGGGTGGAGGGGTGGAGGGATGGAGGGATGGAGGGATGGGAGGAATAGTCAAGGAAAGTTCAGTCTCTTGCGGTCATTCCCGTTTCCGAAAGGTTTCACACCCCCGAAAAGCCGGCGCTTCCCTCCCGCCGTGACCCCCCCACCTCCTCTCCCCGTCTGCTCCGAGCTCTCCCGGGACCGGTCCCTGTCCCTCTCCGTTGTCCGGCGGCGAAAGGCGCTGTGCTGGCGCCCTCCGCAGGTCTCCTCCCGCCCTCACGGCCGCGGGGCACGCGTTTGGGGATAAAAAGGGCATTTTTAGGCTTTGCCCAGCAGAGGTCCCTGGCTGCCTTCCCACGAGCAGCCGGGCGGTTCCCCGCCCCCCCCAGCCAGTGCCGCAACGCCGTGACCCCCCCACGGGAACTGCTCGGTCCTCCGAGACCCTGGGGACCCGGTGGGACTGGAGCATCCCCCCCTCCAGGGGTCCTTCCCCTTCATCTGCTTCAGTGGAACAAATGGGAGCTCCTGGCACGGGAGGGAGCAGAAGTGTGTGTGGGGGAAATCCCACTTTCCCGGCACATTCCAGGCAGAGATGGGCTTCTGCCTCCTACGTGGCAGGGCACAGGGCACACAACAGCAGGGAACCGACTGAAGTGGGCAGCGAAATGCAGGGACCTAGAGATGACACCACTGTTGGGAAGATGCGGTTAAAGCCGTGCGGGAGAAAACGCACGCATCCCAACAGCACAGTTCCCTGCAGAAAGTGGCCTGTAGGGAAGAGCATCTCTAAAACCCGCCTCATCACTTAGGGAATCCCATCAGCCTGACTCTGCCTTCGTGCGACTGCAGCAATAGGAAGAGGGGTGATGGGTTCAAACTGAAACAGGGGAAG
Organism: Forpus xanthops; assembly: GCA_032466535.1. Classification (NCBI taxonomy): domain Eukaryota; kingdom Metazoa; phylum Chordata; class Aves; order Psittaciformes; family Psittacidae; genus Forpus; species Forpus xanthops. The sequence goes on from JASSUY010010944.1 coordinate 11,945, forward strand.
TTCAGGTTAGATATAAGGAAGAAGTTCTTTACTGTGAGGATGCTGAGGCGCTGGCAATGGTACCCAGAGAAGTGGTGAATGCCCCATCCCTGGCAGTGTCCAAGGCCAGGTCGGACACAGGGGCTTGGAGCAAGCTGTTCTATAGAAGGTGTCCCTGCCTGGGGCAGGGGTTGAAGCTGGAGGAGCTTCAGGTCCCTCCCACCCCAACCCATTCTATGAGGCTGTGATTCTGCCTCCCCAAGTGGCGCAGTTCTGCAAAGTCTCATTTTCAATTTCGGGTCTTCTCACTATTTTTGTAGCCCCGCTGTCAGCGAGCCAAGGCAGAGCGACAGAAAGAGAACAGAGTGGGTTTGCCTATATTAGGAAATCACTCTAAATATACCTCCGTGTTTGTGCAAGCCTCTCATGCAGCCTCACTACCCCTTCACGCGGCACTTACAACAGGTTACTTTAATTTAGCAAGTAACCAGCTTGAAAAATCAATGTAAGTCTTAATCAAAGCTGGATGCAGTGCGTTTGGCACCTGTGAACTTCCTCAGCATTGGCCACTCAGCACCACACCTTCCATCCACAGACTTGCTCCAAGCACCCTCAGAGCACTTGATGCAGTGATTTTTGGTAATTTTAGAAGTTATTCCCATTCCTGGGACTCTAATTTTAAGGGGAAAATATTTGAGCATCAAGAGAGACTGAAAGGGGTATGGCTAAAGTGATTTAGTCTAAATATTATAGAAACACAGGATGGTTTGGGTTGGAAGGGACCATAAAGCTCATCCCATTACAATCCCCTGTCATAGACAGGGACACCTTCCATTAGAGCAGGGTGCATCAAGCCCCTGTGTCCAAGCTGGCACTGAGCACTGCAGGGATGGGGCAGCTGCAGCTTCTCTGGGCACCCTGCACCAGCGCGTCAGCACCCTCATAGGGAACAGCTTCTGCCTAAGAGCTCATCTCAATCCCTCTCTGTGGATGTGAGCTTTGAGGTTGTCAGAAACTGCCCATCTTTCATTTTCCAAAGGACAAGCTGTGACTCACCAGTGACTGAGTAACAGGTTAAGCCTCAGAGTTTCTGATGAGTAATGGGGTGAGCAAGATCTAACTCATTCTATAAGTCACTAAAAGAGGCACATGATTACAAGGATCCCAAGGCAGATTGCCAAAGCACCAAAATTAGCAGCAAAGGAAACAGTTGCTTCCTCTGACAAATAATCAGGACATTTATAATAAAGAGGCATCTCAGACCGGTCCATGCAAATCTCCCAAAGCAGTGATGAAGGGCTAAAGGTTTGATTATGGTGTTTTTCTGTCCTTGCAGCTCCTACTGGTTGGTAAGAGTGTGAAGTGCTGCCTCAGCCCCCACAGCAGGCACCCCTGGCCCTGGGGGTCTTCTGGAGGCTCAAAGGGGTTTGAGTATGGAGAGGTGATAGAATTACAGAATGATTTGGGTTGGAAGGGACATTTAAAAGCCATCTGGTCCAAAAGTCATCACTCCACTGCAGTGAGCAGGGACATCTCCACTACACAAGGTGGATAGAGGGATGGAGGGCTGCAGGGGGAATTTAGGGAGGTAGCCATGGAGAGATGCAGCAATAGATGCAGGGGGGGATGCAGAGGGGGATGCAGGGAGGGATGGAGGAAGGGATGCAGGGACGG
>JASSUY010010945.1:0-77283 GCA_032466535.1 Forpus xanthops
ATTTTCTTTCCACCAAATGGTGTTTTCTTCTCCCTTGGTCACCTATGAGAAAGGTTTCATTATCAAAGGAAACCCAATTGTGTGTCATGTCTTACCTTTTCTCCCAGATCCATTCGTGGCCCACATGAACCACCTCATACCCTTGAAAGAGGTTTATCAAATACCCCTTCAACAGAGTGCTCCTCTTTGCATCTATGTAGTAAGACAGATCAGTGTGGGACCCAGGAGAGTTTTTCTGCCCACGACTTATTTACACTACTGTGAAATATTTCATTTTACACTGGCCTTGGCTGACACTTGTAAGTTTTAATTCTTCTCATTCCACCTCCATCAAGCAGGAGCTCCAGAGAGCATTAGATTATATCTCACTGAGCACTCTTGAATGCATAAATAACCTCTCCTCTGCTAACAGCACATGGGAGATGGGCTGGGCATTCAATGAGGTTAAGTCCATCCCCCTCTTTTTCTCTCTTAAAGGAATCTTTATCTCCATGCAGCTATTGCTCTGTTTAGTAGTAAAAGTACTATTTAAATGCAAATGTTGACTTTTTGCCAGGAACTGAAGGAATAATACTTGTTTAATGATGTCCTTCCAAAAGTACAACTGGTGCTGTTTTTAAAGGAACTGTATCAGAAGGAGTTAGGACTTTGGTTCTTGGCACTCTTAACTGCCTCAGCCAATGTTATCTTTTATCCTTTGAAGTCATGTCTATCTTTGCAAGAGAAAGGAAATATACATATATATGGTAGATAGATAGGTAGGTAGGTAGGTAAGTAGATAGATGATAGATTGATAGATGGATAGATAGATAGATAGATAGATGAATGGATTCAGGCTAAACTGAAAGTAAAGCAGCCTTCTGATCAGATCCCCCCTTCCTCTGTCCAGCCTGTTCAAATCTGAAGATGGGACCACTGCATACTCAATCCAGTACAAGATGTTTGGGGTTTTATCTCTCCTGTCTTGGAACAGATGTTCCAGATGATTAATGTCTGTGTGACGGAGATACTAAGGTGAATGTTGGGCTGGGATCTGCTTGAACGGGAATTGACTCTGCTGGAAGGAGGGAGAAGAGAAAGACGAGATTAAGACTCATGAGGTGGATGAGAATGGAAGGAGACCTGGGGTGAATAGGAAAGGGAAAAGACACCTTGAGCAGGGTGATTTATTTTGTCCTAGGAAATCACTGTTTACTGCTCTGTAACATTTTCCTCTGTTGAAATACTGATTCTGACTTGAAGCCAAAATGAGGCAGATCTCCCAGACATGCTTGTAAAGGTAAACAGCCCAGTGATGCAGAAAGAAAACTGAAGCTAGGACAAACAGGGATAAGGTAAGAAAACCAGTCTACCCATATCCCCATAGAGATGCCTTCACCCTTAGTCATAGGGCTTGTAACAAATACATTCCCTGGCTTTAACGTTGGGCCGTGCCCACTTCTCCCCATTGTTAAGCAATTGGAGACAAGTTTTCTCCTCTCCCCAGATGTGTGGGCTTCATCAGGAATGAATGGGCCAGAGAAAGTGCATGGGGACAACACAGTTTTCCACAAACAGATAGCGTTGGGAAGGAATGGATGTGCTGCAAGACCTGTCGTATATGAGAACCTTAGCACAAGCCAGAAGCTGGGACAAAACACGTGGCTATGGAGACAGTAGCTCTGTCTGCATGGTACATCTCACTAGCCAGACCAATGCTTCCCACATTCTTCCCCCTCCTTCCCATCTCACTGCTTGGGCTCTGCAGGCTGATGGGTTTCATTCTAGTTTTATCTATCTGATGTGGTTCAGTTACCAAGGAGACAGGGATCTGCAAGGGGAACCTTCCTGGCATCCGGGGGAGGGAAACTAACACAGATCACTCAGGAGTTGAGGATGGCTCCAGGCACAGAGCTCAGAAGTATGGAAACGTTTGACCTGCCCCATGTGAGATGTCCCAGGCAGGCTGCAGTGCAGAGGACCCCCAAAGTACCATTTCTAATTGAATCAGTCTATGCGTGGGATGAGGAGGAGTCAGCCTGTCTGTAACACCAGCTGGATATCGCTATCCTTCTTGAAATGCAACATGATAAAGGCAGAAATACTTTGCCTGCTTCAGTGTCCTATGAAGTGTTAGAGGTTAGGTCCAATGGTTCAAGCAAACAGAGAGTCAGTCTGGAGCAACAGACCCATTGGTGGGGCAGAACACAATGACAGCAGGACTCCCTTTGCCCCTCCTTGTTTACTCGCTATCTCCCTTCAAGGATCCCACACAACAGTGAGCCCCAGCTCAACACCATTTAGACCATCCAAATGGAGATGAGAAATGGTCACCTTGTCTATCACCCTATGGTGTGATGAACTTCCTGGAGAAATAAAGGTCATGGAGCCTTCACTCCCACGAAAGCTCCTTCAACTGAGAAGAGCCAGGCAAGCAAAGCTTCAAAGGCAATTATTCTCCTTAAATCAAAGATTATTATTATTCCAATCATAATTGGAATCTCCAATTATTAATAATTGGCTCTCCAATTGGTTTATTACTTTAAACAGGGTAGGAAGGATTGGAAACCTACTGCTAATGTCCTGGCCTTCCCTTTCCCTTACCCTCCATGGACCAAGTCCTTATCATCCTACCCAGATATTTGCCCAAACTCAGATGAAGTTGAGAGGTGCAACAGGAAAAGAAGGCTGCATTGATTTAGAGGTCAGATAGAATTATAGAATCACAGAATGATTTAGATTGTAAAGGACCTTGAGATCATCCAGTTCCTACCCCTTGCCACAGGCACCTTCCCCCAGAGCAGCTTGCTCTAAGCCCCATCCAAACCTGGCCTTGAACACTGCCAGGGATGGGGCAGCCACAGTTTCCCTGGGTACCCTGTGCCAGCGCCTCAGCACCCTCATAGGGAAGAACTTCTGCTTTTCATCTAATCTGAAAATGAGACACAACCCCAAACACAAGGATGGTGAAGCATAGAAAAGCCATCAGGTGGGGCACTGCGGCTCTTGTTATTCCTGACTTGTCCTTAACAATCACTTGACTCAAAGCATGGGAAAATACTAAGCCAGCACAATCCCTTTCCCTCCTTTGCTGCTATAACCCCTTCCAATGAACAAGGTATTTCTTCCCATTTCCCACCTGATGATCAAATCATGACCATGAAAGATGTGCACCAAGGGACCTAGCTGCTACATGAGAGATTGCTCACTAAATGTCTACAGAAATGTGCTAAAAGCCAATAACTCAGGGGAAGGTCCTTCCTCCAGCAGCCAGGGAAGAGGGAAAACACATCCCAGTTCCATATATTCTCTTCACCTGGGAAGGCTCCGTAATTGAGATGTCAGGTTTAATCTCTTCCCAACATGTATTTTGCAAACAACCCCTTTGTTCCTTTTGAAGTTTGGCAGAGCAGTGACAGTCTCCAGCTATGATTTAATGGAAGAGAAGGGAAGCTCCTCCTATGTCACCTTTCAGATATACTCAGTATGAAGGAGGCTGCATTTAAAGGTGCACAGATATGGTGATCCCACCATGGGCACCAGGGCTACCAAAGCAAAGGCTCTTCTATCTTTAGGCTCATTTATGTAAGCAGAAAACAGGGCAGGGATGGAGCTGTTGTAGAAGCACGTAGCTATGGACTAGTTAGGAGAAACTAACATCCCTTTAAATCTAAATCCTTGGTTTTATCAGATTTCAAAGGGAGAAGGGAGCCTTCAGAGTGCTGCTAGTATAGGAATGAGCCAACACAGTGATAAATGTGGAATGAGTGGATTTTCTACTCTTTTTTGATAATCCCAAACGCCCACAAGAAATAGCAATAGATCTCCTGGAAAATATGTGATGTACCCTCACTAGATTTGAAGAACAGATTCTTAGGGATGGACTGGTTAAGGGCTAGGGATTGGTTGAGTAGCTTCGGCCTTAGGTATGTGATAGACAATTCTGAGGTGGTTCTGAATCACTGAACCATAGAATCACAGAATGGCTTGGGTTGGAAGAGACCTTAAAGCTCAACCAGTTCCAACCCCTTGCTGTGGGTAGGGACTCTTTCCACTAGAGCAGGTTGTTCCAACCTGCCCTTGGACACAGCCAGGAACAGAGCAGCCACAGCTTCTCTGGGCACCCTGTGCCAGCACCTCAGCACCCTCACAAGGAAGAATAAAATAGGCTTGTCCCAGTGTCACAGCACATTTTAGACTGGTCTGGAGATAGACTTGCTCTATCAAGTCAGATTTCTGCATCCCCACCTTGTCTGGGTGACCATGGGAGCTGATTTTGGAAGAGGGGAAGAGAGAAGAACATAGAAAGCAGAATTGGAGTTGTCACAACAGGAGTTTGTAGCAATGGAGCACATTTTCAGCAGTTATCAGTGCTATTCATAGCAGTTTGCAGGAACATCGCACAGTTTGGGGACATGTGGGAAGAACAAGTCATCCTCTGTCTATCAAGCCCTCCAACTTACACAGCCTGAAACACCCACAGTCCATACCCAGGGTACCCTAGGCCCCATCTGGACTGTGCTTTTCAAGTAGAAGTTGCAAAGCATTTCCCAACTCACCATCTAACCTGAAGCAATACCATAGGTGAGGATTAAAGACCTGTGCATACAAGAGCTACCAAGACCTTAAAGATGAACAAGAGGTTTGTAAATAACAGTAATAGTAATATTATTATAAGATAGTTTTTTTGGGGGTGGGGTTCTCCAAATTGCATCTATCCATGGCTCACAAAGCAGCACAGCTGTTCTGAAAGGAGGACTATAAAGCATATTCTACCCAGCACCAACATGCAGCTGATTCGGATATGGAACACACCGGCTACCAACCACACAGTAATGTGGGGAAAACCTTATTCCAGCACAGTCATTGCCTCATAACATTGATACGCCAATGTTATCTGGATACTCCAAGGCAATCTGGATCTCAGTCTGAACATGCTTTTCCAGCATCTGTGTGCTAGGACCCTGCTGAGGGCAAATAAAAGCCCAAACAACAAAATAACACCCCAGGCTCCTCAAAGCACATCAAATCCCTGAAAAATCCACTTTAGCTCAGACCAGAAGGACATGGAGCTATTGGAGAAGTCTAGAGGAGGCCTCAAGGACCATCAGGGGCTGGAGCATCTACCACATGAAGACAGGCTGAGAACATTGGGGCTGTTCAGCCTGGAGAAGAGAAGCTGTGGGGAGACCTCAGAGCAGCTTCCAGTGTCTGAGGGGCTACAGGGATGCTGGAGAGGGACTGGAGTGATAGGACGAGTGGTGATGGGGTCAAATTGGATCAGGGGAAGTTCAGGTTAGATATAAGAAGTTCTTTACTGTGAGGGTGGTCAGGCACTGGCAGAGGATGCCCAGAGAAATGAATGTTCCATCCCTGCCCTCGTTCAAGGCCAGGTTGGACAGAGCCTTGGGTGTCATGGTCTAGTGTGAGGTGTCCCTGCCCATGGCAGGGTGTTGGAACTGGATGATCTTAAGGTCATTTCCAACCCAAACCATTCTATGATTCTATGACACAGCAATTGTGAGCCGAGCTCTCAAGCCAGGGCCCTGCAAATGCAACTACATCAAGACCACTGCTGATGGGACCTGGCATCCATTCCTTGCCAAGCACTGCCTGGATTCCATTCCACAATAGGAAAAAGGTGTTTCATGTCTCTGCTCATGGATGCTCCATGTCTCTTTGGGCAAGAAACATAAACTTTCTGTGGCTCAGTTTCCTCATTTAAATAAAGAATTTCAACTTCCTGAACACTTTCAGATGGAGCTTGGTAGGAAAAAAAAAAGCAATTTCTTCTTTCTTTCTTGGTGCCTTTTTCTCTTTCCTCATTTTTTTCCTTCTTTTTCCTTTGCAATAACCATCTATTCAGACATGTCCCTCCCCATGGCAGAGGGTTGGAACTGGGTGATCTTAAGGTCCTTTCCAACCCAAACCATTCTGTGATTCTATGAGTCTCTGTCCACTTCGATCTAGGGCTGGTAGAAGCGTCCTCCAAAGCTTGTTCTCCAATGGACAAGAGGACCAGAGAAGGGATTTGCTGCCCCACTGTCTTGGAGGGTGCCATGAGCTGTGCTTCTTACTGAGCCATACTCAGGGCTCCCAGAATCTGAGGATATAAATGCTTCTTTCCTAAGTCCCAGATGATTCACATGAGGAACTTTCATTCCCTTTTGAACCTTCTACCAGTTCCCAATTAGGCCTGGGGAGATATTTCCATGTGCATGGAAAGTTTGATCTAAAATTCCTTGCCTTTTTATTTCTCTAAACCCACGAAAAATCTCCTCCAGCAGTCACACGTTCCCAGTTCTTGCCTTCCTGCTCCCCCTCAAAATAGGTCTGGTGGGAATGTCCCACACAGAACACTGAGTTCTAACATTTCCCTCTTTCACTCAAAAATAAAGACAAAAAAAGATAGATGCTTCCATGGAAAATTTTCCTTTGGGTCAGAAAGCTATTTGCTTGTTTTAATAAAGAGTATTTTAGGGAATGTTTATACTGGATGTCATGGAATGGTTTGGGTTGGAAAGGACCTGAAGATCATCCAGTTCCAACCCCTGCCATGGGCAGAGACACCTCACACTGGACCATGGTACCCAAGGCTCTGTCCAACCTGGCCTTGAACACTGCCAGGGATGGAGCATTCACCACTTCTCTGGGCACCCTATGCCAGTGACTCAACACCTTTACAGTAAAGAACTTCTTCCTTATACCCAATCTGAACTCCCACCCTTTCAGTTTGAACCCATCACCCCTTGTCCAGGCTCCTGATGTGTTCTAATAAAGTCCTCTGTGTCCCCCAGAGTAAGAGCAGGATCTGTTTAGAGGAGCATGGCACAGGCAAGCAGAAAAGGTCAACTGCTTTCCCCCTGTTACCCTCCATGCTGGAAGCAGGGATAACTCTCCCTATAACCATGCACCACAGATATTCTCTGGGTTCATCATCCCTCCTGATAGTTATTCCATCAGTTTATATGAGAACACAAAGGCAAAAACCCCTTCAGGACAGGATGCAGTAGAAGAAAGCTCAGAGGAGGACAAGCTGCACACTCCTGTTCACTCTATCTCCTGGAGAGAAGGAAATCAAACCAACCAATACTTTCTCCATGACCTGAGCTCACCCTCTGGTCCAGGAAACTTTATGGGCTGTGACACAGGACCAGGCTTGCAGAAAGGAGGTCGTGCTTTCTCAGGATGCTGAAACCAAAGGGGCAGTGAATGGGCCCAATGTCATTTCAGGGGGCTGGGTTTTTTTTCCTGATGTGTTGATTCAATGTGATAAACTCAGTCCTTTTGAAACTCAGCTTGCTGCATTTAATCAAGCAGCAACCTCTGCCTTAGGCTGAGATACGGCATTTGAGTGGCTAGAGCTTTCTTTCTCAGTGAGACCGACAGCCATGTTGACCTAAGCTGGTCATTAAGACCTTCAGTCCCTTCCTGCTGTCCCCATGCTTTATGGGGTGACAGCAGAGATGAACATGCAACCTCAGAGCTGGCTTTGATCCTTTGGCCTGGTACCGCAGCACCTTTTAATCTCCCTGGCTCAATGCACACACTGAAAAACACCCTTACCATGGTGTTTTTCACCTACCTACTGCCTACACAGCGCTATCAAATACATAACCCGCATCACCATGCTTTGGGGAGCCACACTTATCCTTCAGAGCCCTTGTAATGACAGAAAGTGAGGGTTTCATCTCTAAACAATCTCCAAATCCCAGCTACTGACTCGTTACCAAGAGATAGTGTCCTTCCAGATATATCTTCCTCATGGTCACAGACCAAATGGCCAGATGTGCCATATTTGGGTCTAGATCATTGATGCTCATGCAGAACATCCGCTGAGCCCCAGAAAAGCATCCCAAATGAACCCTTCGTGTCATCTACATGACTGCAGCCCCAGCTACACCACGCTGATCAACTCACAGGAGATACACCTCCCTTTTAATGTCTTATGGTGTCCTAAGAGTGGCGCACCAGGGCCAGCTTTGAGACCAGCAGGAAGGAAAGCACCGCTTTACACCCAGAGTGAAGGGAGAGCTTTGCTTTCAGCGGAGCATATGCCATCTGTTCCCATCGCCCACAGATCCGGCCACGTCACTGCACCGTCAAGCACAAGGCATCAACAACAGGCTCCAGCAAGGCAACACTGAACCCTCCTTCATCCTGGGTAGGATGGTGTTGCCAGGACAAAATCAGACAATGGGACATCCTACAGACCATCACACCTCACGTGGTGTAATATAGGGCTGGCAGCTCCAAGGAGGTGCATGATGAAGCTTCTTGTATCCTAAGCATCCAAGCAGGGCAATCTGCAGGATTCAGGCAGAAGAGCTTGGGAACACACTAGCTTGCAAAGCAAAGGGAAGAGAGCCAGGTTTGGCTCACTGTTTCTGGCCCAGACCTATCCCATTGTCAGGAGGAAATCCCTTGCACACCCACAGGAAGAGACCTACAGCAGGAAAAGAGCAGGGAAGATCCCTTGGGACTGAAAACATCTCTAGCAGAGAAAGGAGAGATCTGCAGTAAAAGGGGCAGAGGAAAATCTGTTCCTTGTGCTTTCGCCTCCAGCTGAATCTTGCTTTGTTCAGAGCAGGCTTCTGTATCCCTGTTTAACGACCCACTCTTCATTTACATTTAATTAGAGAAATGAAAGAGCCAATTAACAAGATCTACACTAAATGCAAACAAAAGGGAGTGTGGATGACTCAGATGCAGAGGGTACAGCCAAGATGTAAGGCTGTGTGGACAGATTAACCAGACCTTAAGGCAGGCTGTGGCCAGAAGGCACAGTACGCTGTATCTCCTCTCTGACAGTCTGATAGTGGTTACACTGTGATTTGGACCACTTCATGGATCCTTGGTACCCCATTTAATCCCAAAGACAATCAGTTAAAGCCAGTGAAAAACCTGCACTTTAGCTGAGATGCCCCCCATAACCATTACTCAATCTCCAAACCAGCTATCCAATCCCACTGCTAAAGATTCTCTTTCCTTCAGATGTCTATTTTGGGATAGGATGAAGCCGGCCCTCATACCCACCTCACACTTCAAGCAGCAATTTGCTGGCTAAGAAGGGAACTCAGAGTGACTTGCTGAGATATGAATGTCTCCACTGAGGACAACTGGAGTTAGCCACTATGGCACACAGGACACAAAGATCCTTTGCTGCACAAAGCCAGAAAGACAACTTAATCAGATATGAGAGCCAATGAGAGCCATGGCTTAAAGAGATCAGCATTTACTGCTGTGAATGTCCCAGATTTAGTAATGAGGGGTCTGATCAATCTGAGCTTGCTCCCATGTGATGCAGTGGCACATCCTAAGACATATATGCTGGTAAATGAATTCCTGTTGTTGCATGATCTACACATATCTGAGCTTCCCTTTCTCTCACAGTACTGTCACTAAAGCTTTGAAAGTATTAAACAAGGATATTAACTTTGGATTCACTCATATTACTATGCTCTCCAGATGCTTGGCTGCCTTTAGACTGTTAAACCACCTCCAGTTCTGCTGGTACATAAGAGGAGTGTGGATCCTTGACTTGCTCACCTATATCTCACACCAAAAGAAGCAGCAGATGTACCAGCTATTACCAGACAGACAATAAGTAAGAACAGTCCAACATTTTCAGCTCTATAAACGGAGCATCACAGAGGTGACAGAACCTTCAGAAGATAGAATGACGATGTCTCCACCAGACAATGTATTAAGACCAGCCTACCTGTGTGCCGGCTCACCCTGGTGTGAAACCAGAGCCCTTCAAGTCAACTCAGCAGAGTGTGCCCATCTTTGCACCTTGGCAGATAATGGTGAACTCTGTCTCTTTCCTGGTTTAGGATGAAGAAACCTCAGGAGTAGGCAGGTAGCAAATGGAGTAATCAACGTGATAGATAGAGACATCCTCAGGGCATCATAGAATTTATCACTATAGCACTGAAAACCTACATTGGGTGACTAAAGCTATTTTCTCTGCACCACCCACTTGCCTCCTTTAATGCTGGATGATCCCTCTTTTTTTAGCTGCCTCAGTGTAAAGGTGCCACCTTGTAAGAGCAGATCCTACTCCTAAAAGAGAAGTAACTCCACAACCCAACTTCAACCATAGCGACCACTGGAGTATTTATTAACTATTCTGGTTATTTATATCTAGTTTTACTAGGAGCTATCATCACAGCTGAGGGAGTTCTGGTGCTAGGCACTGTACATCTGTTTTCCAAGAAAGTGCCAATTGCTTTCAAGATCTGACTCAGAATAAAGAAAGAAAAGGAGGATAAAAACAAGATTAAGTGCATCATGTGAATAAATGTCTTGACTTCTTCAAGGTCATGAGAAGACGCAGAAATAGAGCATAAGCCTCCCTATGATTTTCAGGTCCAGCATCCTTAGGACCACCTCCAAGCACAAGACCATAGCTCTGCTGGCTGCAGAGGCACATGTCACAAAGCACAGATGACATACTCAGAATATAAAATGGATTTCAGCATGCTGCACCATAAGAAAACACCCACATAGAATGAAAGTTTCAGTTAACATTATCTTTCTTCTCTCGTTGGCAAAAATATATAACTGTCAATACCAGATGTTTCACAGATTCAAGCATTCGATCAACTTGTTTATCTTTGGTAAAAGCAAAATCCACTGCAGAAATGTACAGTCAATATTTGGGCTTTTCAACCCAGAAATATTGGGGAAGAGGACTGGTCCAAGACTACCTTCTATTTTACTTTGTCAAAAACACCATCCAAACTAAACCCAACACATTCAGTTTCCAGGTTCAACAAAAGGGTGCATTCAACCCCAAACACAGCCCAGCTTCAATCACTATCTGAGCATCCTTTGGATGCAAAACATAAAATCATAGAATAGTTAGGGCTGGAAAGGACCTTAACATCATCCAGTTCCAAATCCCTGCCATGGACAGGGACAACTCCCACTAAACCATGCCACTCAGGACAATCCGCTCCAATATTTTTCCAGGCACAGAGGTGAGGCTGACTGGTCTGTAGTTCCCTGGCTCATCCATTTTTCCCCTTCTTGAAAATGGGGGTTATATTTCCCTTTTTCTAGTCAACGAGAACTTCACCTGACTGCCATGATTTTTCAAATATGATGGACAATGGCTTAGGAACTTCATCTGCCAGCTCCTTCAGGACCCACAGGTGGATTTCATCGGGTCCCATGGACTTGTGCACATTCAGGTTCCTAAGATGGTGTCAAACCAGATCCTCTCCTACAGTGGGCCCAGGGTCTTCATTCTCACAGTCCCTGCATCTGCTTTCCAGGACTTGGGTGGTGTGGTCAGAGCATTTGCTAGTGAATGCCAAGGCAAAGAAATCATTAAGAACCTCAGTCTTCTCTGAATCCAGGTTAGCCAGTTCTCCTGATAGCTTCAGGAGGGGGCCCACATCGTTCCTAATCTGTCTTTGATTTGCAGTGTACCTATAGAATCCCTTCATGTTATCCTTAACATCCCTAACAAAGTTCAATTCTAAGTGGGCCTTAGCTTTCCTGACTGACTCCCTAGCTTCCCAGACAACATCCAACTGTCTCTCTCTCCCATTACAGAGACTGGTGTTCATCCAGAGGAACCAGTCCCTGTAAGAGGCATCACCAGAAAAGTGGTGAATGATTTACCCCTGGTAATGTTCAAGGCCAGGTTGAACAGAGTCTTGGGTGACATGGTCTAGTGTGAGGTGTCCTTGCTCATGGCAAGGGGTTGGAACAGGATGAAGTTGAGGTCCTTTCCAACCCAAACCATTCTATGATTCTATGACACATTGCAAAGTGATACTCAGCAGTACGTGGGTTACAAAGAGCCCACCGGCTAAATGGCCCATGGCTGTGATTTCTGTGTATCTTTCAGATGTCTATTGAGGAAACATATTAAGCTCTTTACTTCTTAGCTCCCTTTCAAGAACAAACAACACATAAAAAAAATGTGTTGTGCCTCAGGCAGACCTTTTATTATCTTATTTAGAGGCCACGCAATAAAGTCCATTAATTAAAACATGAATATTTAAAATGGCTTTCAGGAATTGCAGCCTTATCTCACCAGAGGGAAGAAGAAAGAAGATGGGAAAATAAGGGAGGAGGTGGGGGGGGAAGGGAAGAGGAAGAGGTAAAACACAAGAAAGGCGGGAGATTATTCATTTTGCCAGAGGAGCTTTCAATTATTTAATTGCTGAATGAATGCATTTTCCCCTGCTGACATTTAATGTTCATTCTCAGTGAGAGGGTCAGGGTGGAAAAAGATACAGAGGGAAGGAGCAAAGGTGAACATATACTTAATTGAAATGTGAGGTATGTGAAGTTGTTGGTTTTGTTAGTGCTGCCTTTTGAAGCGTGGACTTAGAATCATAGAATCATAGAATAGTTAGGGTTGGAAAGGACCTTAACATCATCCGGTTCCAAACACCCTGCCATGCCCACGGACACCTCACACTAAACTGTACCACCCAAGGCTCTGTCCAGCCTGGCCTTGAACACTGCCAGTGATGGAGAATTCACAACTTCCATGGGCAACACACTCCAGTGCCTCACCACCCTTACAGTAAAGAATTTGTTCCTCAGATCCAATCTAAACTTCCCCTGGTTAAGTTTGAACCCGTTATTCCTTGTTCTGTCAGCACAGTCCCTCATGAAGAGACCTTCCCCAGCATCCCTATTGGCCCCCTTCAGATATTGGAAGGCTGCTATGAGGTCTCCATGCAGCCCTCTCTTCTCCAGGCTGAACAGCCCCAACTCGCATCCTATCTTCAATACAGGAGGTGCTTCATCAATACAATGGTCCTGCAAAAGCAGAACAACCACAGTTGTCCACTGCACAGAAACTGCAGAGGGATCAGACAATGAGATGAATCATAGAATAGCTTGGGTTGGAAATAACATTAAGATCATCAAGTTCCAACCCCCCTGCCATGATGCCTCACCCTAGACTACATCCATAGCAAAGGCCTTACCTTTCAGCTCTGAAGGTAAAATTAAATGGACATAATCCAAGCAAAATCACAGAAAGAGAGCAACGTACTTCTGGTTCCCTTACCCCACAGAATCATAGAACGGTTTGGATTGGAAAAGGCCTTAAGATCATCCAGTTCCAACCCCTGCCATGGACAAGGATACCTCGCACAAGGCCATGTCGCCCATCTCAGATGAACCCTGTGCAGCACATGCAGACTAATTCAGGTGCCTCTAATTGCATCCTGGTTTGTACACACAGAAACAGAGGTCAGCCCCAGTAACACCACTCACCAAAAAACATACCTATTACAGCAGTTATCTGGTTTATTTCACACACCATCCAGGCCAGCAATGCTCCAGATATGCTACCTCCTGTCCGCAACATGACTAGGAGCTCCACAAGGGTGTTGGTGGCAGGACAAGCCCAGAGGCACTGGTGGAAGATGAGGGTCTTCAAACTTTTGTGTATTGGCAGCAATGAGAGAATGTGTGGTTGTTACAGTAGGGTAATACAAGGCTTCACATAGTAGGAAATCAGGCTTAACCCTTTCCACTATTCATGATGTCCTATTTTGAATAGCAGAAATGACAGCATGCCACTTTTTCTTCTCTAATGGCAAGTCATGGGCATTCCATCAGGCTCAGGAGTGAAGAAGATGGGTCATTGTGTTTAAAGGCTTGGAAAAGCTTTTAACTACTCGCTTCCTCTGCCTTGTAGCAAGTAAAGCGTAGCCATGACAAAAAATTCCCACTGGGCTTGTCACCAGCTTTGATGACAACAGGCGCAAAGCATGGCACTGCCCTGTGGGGCAGGGACACCAGGGCTGGTAGGAGGGAAGGGACTGAGCAGCGGCACATTGCACGCAAGAGCTGCTAAGTGATAAAAACCATCCTTGCCCTGGCAGCTGGTGGGATCCATCCTGGCTCTTCCCCAAGGTCTGTTGTTCTCCTTGATGAGTCCTCAGCCACAGTGGCCCAAAAGCACAGAAGCATAAAAGCAATCTCTTTAAATACCTCTCTATAGTTACGTGGGGACTCACCTGATCCCTGAATTTTCTCTTAGGGCCATTTTACCTATGGGTAGATACACATGCATAGCATCTCTGTCTTTTTGCTTGGTTGGCCTATATGGGCATTAACTTTAAAGCCAAGAAGCATTGTCAACAACAACAGAGCTGCTTCCTTCCCCATTTGGGCTCTAGGCTGTGACCATAAAGACGTCTCTGATAGCTAACCTGAACCTGCACTGCAGTCTTCCATGTGGCACATATCCTGCAATGCCATTCCTTCCACACCTCTACTTCTGACCACAGAACTGGTAGAAATGGGAATCTGCTCATGGCCTTGGTCAAACCAGCAAGTTTAGCTGAAAATGGCTAACAGAGTCAAGTCATGGGAAGGGAACACTAAAACCAAACTAGGCACATGGGGCAGCACATAGACCTGCATACAGATCACTGAACTATGCTTTTCATGTGGTTGGGTATAATCTGGAAGACAGGAGGCACATGAGAAAGTCACTGTAGACCATGTTCCATCCCGGCTTTTAGTAAATCTTAGAACGGAAACTCTGTCTTAGGTCCTCTTTAGGATCAGTTCCAGGATCTCAACAAGAGCCAAGGGGACAACAAGCTGCACCTTGGTCCCTCACTTCATATTCAAAAGCAGGATCAATAAAATCAATTAAAGAAAACATCCATACTCTAAGCTGTTCCTACTGCTTTCAATACCATACACTAAACTTCATTTTTTCTTTGGTTTGGGCTGCTTCAACACAAAGATACCCAAACCCCTGCCCCCAAAAAGAGGACATAGGGAGGGTTGCAACTCCCTTTTATTTGATAATAACTTCATTCTTGTGCTTTTGGACTCTACCGTACTTATCCATTGCTGTATCATCTCCATGCACATAAACTGCTGCAGCACTTACAGCAATCAAAACCAGCCTCTCAGTGCCTGTTTATGTGGATCAAAGCAGGGAGAAAATAGATCAAACTGCCCACAGAATAATGGGAAAACCCAACTGCCCTGCCAGGGCAACCCAATTTCCACAGGAGGCTTCCCTGCTCCTTCTTAGCTGCTTCTAAACACTGGGAATATCCCAAGCCAGTAACGGGTTTAATGGCACAGACCACTCAAGAACTATTGAGAGCATTCAGCTTAATGAGGTGTGTGGCAATTATTGCTCTATCAAAACTCCAGCCAGGGAACAAAAAGGAATCTATTTAAACACAACAGATCTGCAATTCTGATGGTGCTCTAAAGGACGCCCTTTCCTAGCCTGGTTGTTTCATCCTGATGGAAGGCTGAAGTGTAGGATATCAGTATCAAATTGCTGTCTGCAGTGAAAGCAAGAAGAGTGAAGATTCAAGGACTGGAGGTGACATTGGCAGAGCCACCCCAGGGACACAGAGTTGCTGAATCCTCCCCAGGTTCAAGTGCCCCAGAGCCACACTAAATAATACCTGCTAAGAATCCCAAACCAGTTTTCCGACCTATTTAGCCCAAGCTGCTTCAGTACTGTCCTGGGGGAAGATGAGCTCACAGGGGGCAGAATCAGCACCTATAGAGGTGTAAAATGACACTGATTATCAGAATGGGGAAAAGAAAGTGAGGGAGAACAAATGAGTTGCAGAAGTGATAGTGATGCTCCAGAAGAGCTACTGCTCTGCCTAGCATGGAAAGAGATTGCTTAGAGCACCCGTGTTCAGTCTCATAGTATTCATGGATAAGATCTCAGCCCTGCTAAGCCTCTGTTCCCAGCCTGTTAGGCAAAGGTTTGAGCTCCTCTCGGTTCCTGGGTCTATCATCTCATAGATCTCAAAGGCAGATGGCATAAGCACCATTTTTGCTAAGTCTTGGCTTCACCCAAAATCTTTTGGAGCTGTATCTGGATAAGAGATAACCAACACTGAAAAAGGGAAAACTCACTTTCAAGGAAACCTGGGAGAAACCCCAGAGCTGTATCCTCCATGAGAGACAGGATCCACCAAGTAAACCCATGGATGTCATGCACCTCAAAGGCAACTCAGACACATGAAAAACTCCATGGATCTAATCCTTGGAAAGACAATGTTTCCCATTTTAGCCTTCTCCATTGCCTAAATACATCTGATTTTCAGGGTGGCTGGTGAAAAGGGCCAGGACTGTCTCTGTCCACCCTCCCTTCTGGAACTGCCATCCCCATTCTCACATTCAGCAGTTAAAGCTATAAAACTGCATTGCAGATGTGCCTATCTGGAATCTGGCGTCTGTATTTCCCTGAATCTGTATTTCACCCTGTATTCCCATACAAAACTATTGTATTCCCATACAAGCCATTTTGCTATGGGTCCTGAATATAAGAGGATGTTAAACAATGGCGAATTAAACCAAACCAAAAAGCATAACTGAAAAGCTGAGCCTTTCACTAGGCTGCTACTAGTGAAAGTCCTGTCATAGCAGTAATGGGAGTAGTTGCCTGTGAAATTCCCTCAGTAACTGGATGTTAATTCCACCTTTAGTCTCCCTGTTACCACAATAGTGCATTCAGATGGTAATTGCTGATGCTTCTGCATTGTGATCATGTCCACAGGCTGTTGGGTTCACAATGGAACTTTGCTAATTTTCCTCTCCCCCCCATCTTCCAAATAGGACATCTCCATGCAGACATATACATGAATGATATTAGTTCTGAAACAGCACAGACACAGGGAATCTCTGCTCTGCCCCTGGGAGGACCACGGTTCTCTTAGCTCAAACCCAGTTCTCCCTGAGATCCAGTGACTGGATGTGTGGGAATGGTTCAAAGCTGCACTGGGGAGGTGCAGACTGGACATTAAGAAACATTTCTTTACTAAGAGGGTAATCAAACAACTGGAACAGGCTTCCTAAGAAGGTGGTTACTGGTTTAAGTCTGTCAGTGCTCAATAAGCTTTTGGACAAGCTTTTAACAAGATGCTTTAACTTTTGGTCAGCTCTGAACTGGTTAAGCAGTTGGACTAAGTGATCATTGCAGGTCCCTGAAAATACTCTATTCTATTCTACTCTATTTTGTTCTGTTCTAATTCTCTTCTGTTCTAATAAGGTCTTTAGTAACTTCAGAGGAAAACTGCAGGGCAAGCAGGGCTTACAGAGATCACAGAGATCTGACTGTGTAAACTGTGTCAGAATCCTCCCTTTTCAACACCCAGGAAGGAGCTACCCACACTTGTCCCATCCATAAAACACCCCACTGACTGTGTGCAAGAGGGACACTCTCATATAGGTCCAGTTGGGCTTCACTGCAGGAGAAAAGATGACACGTTTGCCAAGTGTCAGGCTCTGACCAACCTCCTCCTCTAGGAGCTGTGAACTGGTATCAGCTCTTGCTTACAGTTGGTGACGTGTGGACTTAGGCTGGGGAGATCCAGACAAAATCCACAATGCTTTTTGGGGTTAGAACAGGGAAATTTAACACATGAACAAAAACCAACCCTTCCTTGTCCCATGTTTCACTGGTGATCTCACACTGTATCCAAGCTCTGCACTCAAGGATGTACACACTAGACAGCAAGGGCAAACACAGATGGAGAAGCAAGGAGCTGGAAAGGAGCACACCTTCCCCAGGCACACTTGGCAAGTCCCTGCCAGGAGGAGGAGAGGCAATGAAAGCGCACCCACCCATCCAAATCCCTTGGCCATTTGGCTGGCAAACACAAAACGGTGGCAAACCCAAAGCCAAACACCTTCCTCTGCAAGCTCAGCTGTTGTTTGGGCCTGGGGGACTCTAGTTGGAAGAGTGAAGTGTTCTCACTGTGTTGTAAGAAGGAGTTGAAGGCTAAGAAAGAGCTGAAGATGTCGAGGAGAGGTTTGAGAACCTGACCCTGGGCAATTACTAATAACTCTATCAGTCTCTGAGCTTTGACGTTCACTAAACTCACCAGAAACATAGGAAATTACTTACCATGCTATTTTTGCCCTAGGGGAAGAGTCAAGGGGAGGAGAACTGTGCCACAGAATGTGATTCTTGCAGCAGGGAGGATGGCAATTCATTCATTTATCCCTATGTCTCTGGCTGCTCTTCCACACCATTGACCCTCTTCAGCCATAGGGCCAGGCAGAAGCTCAGCCCTGCTGACGAGACATCATGTTCTGGGCAGCAGAACAGGCCAAGCATAAGGCAAAATTTTCCAACAACAACTGAGGTTTGGAGGATGCATCCTGTAGGGAGGGATTTATGGAGTTCAGACTACTTAATGCAGCAGAGGTTAAGCAGCAACTTACTCATGTGTCTACAAATGCTTCTTCAAACAGGAGAGAATGGGTGCTATATGACTTCTTTACCTTGCCTACAGAAGTAGAAAAACACCCAAGAGCTAAAAGGTGAAACACCACTAACAAAATAGGAGTGAAGTGATGAGCATGTATGAGGAAGGTCTGCTTAGAGCAATGAGGACAGCAAATGAACAGAAAAGTTTAGAAGAAGAGGCAGGAAAATCCCTGGCACTTCACACCAGCAATATCTTGATTCAGTTTTTTTTTTTTTTGAGAACTAAGAAATTCCATTTAAACCCCAGTTTCAAATTGTTTGATGGAATGAATTCAGTAAATTCTCTGGCCAAGACATGAAACCAGATTCGTTTTACACAAAGTTCCCTCCAAGTCTGAAGCTATCTACATTACTAAGGAGCAAATATATTCCAGGGGCACAAATTTAACCCTGTTTTACGGTCAACATGTTGGATACTTCCAAGATGGGGTCATAAAGAGCAGAAGGACCAGAGAATGCCAGTTATCTCTTTGGGCCATCAACAAGTGGCAGCACTTCAATGGCCTTCCAGAAACAGATTACTTTGAGATAAGACTAATTAGACATTCATTAGGCAGCTAACTCAGCACAGCACTTAAGCAGACATTTAACCTTCTCCCATTACAGCCTCATATCAGTGTTCCTTCAAGGCTCCATCTCTGATTACAATGAAGCCAGCTCACATTTCAGAGGGTCACCAGGATTTTCAGCCCATGGAGTCTCCATGTTTCAGGAAGCTTTCCCATTGCAACCCCGATTGCCTACCACAAAACAGTGTGGGGGACTATTCCAAGAATGCCAACCTGCATTCCTATGAGAGAGTTCACCTTTAAGCATCAGGATCTAAAATCAGCCTCTTCTTGCTATGTTACATGAGTTATCCAAGGGACAACTCATGCTGGTGAAAAACAGCTCCCCGGTTGAATTGTCTCTTCCTAGAAAAAAGATACCCTGTTCAAGCCTTCCTGGGGTATCACTTGTTGGAAGCTGCAGCAATGAAGGGAGATATGGGGAGATATGGCTGCTGTTGCCAATACGTTTCCAAGCACGTCTTGCTGATCACCAGGACAAGCTCCATGTGCAGCAAGGCACTGAAATATCTCTTGCCGCCTCTGCACCCTGACAGATTCTTCCCACCGCCGTCCTATGTAACCTCTACAATGTCTGTGTGGGACAGCAAGTGCAAAAAGGGTGTCTCTCTAAACCAGGAAGCAGTTTGGAGCGGTCTCTCCTACCTCCAGACATTGAAGAACAGATGCTGCAGACAAGGCAGGGTTATTTCAGCGGAGTTTGTTTGCGAAGTCACTTCTAAATGACCACAAACACCTCTTATTTACCCGAACCAAGTCTAAACTTACTGGTTATGCATGAAATCAGGCTGTTTCTTGACAGTATCAGGAGCTCCAGGGCAAAGGGTTATGCTCCCACTTCCAGCCATGACCAGGACATGGTCTTGGCTGGCAGCAGTTTATCTCTCATCCTTGCTCTTCAGCCCCCAAAGCCAATGTCCAGCCCAACAGATGTATTTCCAGCCTTCTGTTGAGTGCCTTCAGACACCACCTAGTCTAGCACACAGCCATACACATGTATTCTCCATCCTTTGGTGCACCAGAGGCCAAGGATGGGAATTTAACCTTCTCAAGGGGATCACACCCATAGACTGTGAGCCAAAGCTGCTTCCAAGGGAGATCTGTAGATTTTCACCCATATATATGGTATGGAAATATCCAAGATATAGAAAAGAGACATCAGAAAAACTCAGGCACCACATTTTGGGATGGTATCTTGGTATCTGGCAATTCCTTATGTGCTTTAAAGTCATCAGGCTGGATTAGCATAACACACACATATACATTTGTTCAAAGATGAAAGTGTCAAGAAAGGCCCAGAAACAACAAATGACTCAGAAAGAAGCAAGGGGAATAAAAAAAAGCTTTCAGGGGAGAAAAAACATGCTACAAATACAATCAAGACAACAATGACAGCAACAACCAGCATCAGCACTTGGAAATTGGGAACCCTATCAAAATATTCCACCCACAAAATGCTGTTACGGGATTGCTGGCTCTCTGTCCAAATTGGATCTCGCCTCCATCTTCCTGATGAAGCCTTTGCAAGAATCAAAACAGACACAGTGACAGACAGAGTAGCACATGGAGAGGCTGGGCACCCTGCAAGCATCGTTTCTATGTGGATGGCAGCCCACCAGTGAGGCTGATATTTCTGTATCTTCAATACAGAGCAGATGTGAGCAGCCAGCAAAAAAATGATCTACAAATATTTGAGACCCAAAAAGGATTTTGATTCAGCCACCACTGAGCCTCTTTCATATTTATGCTCTGGGAACAGGCAAGCACTCGAGTTGGATGAGGAAAGATCTCTACAAAAGCCAATATTAAGCTTGAATGCTTCAGGATTTGCCGAAAATCTCATTTCAAATTTCGCCTTTGGTTGGGATGAGAAAGGTCATGTTGAAGAAATCACCCAATAAGCAAACCCAAGCCAAATGACTTCACAAATCTTGCATCACTGCGAGGAGGCAGCACCCTGCTCCTCACGAGCTGTTCACACAGGAGTAAAGGGCATTGCAAAAGGAATCCACAATGTGGAGAGGGAAAATCACAAAGGATATTACGTGCAGGATTTATGGCTTGGCTCTATGCCTTCATGTATTGATTCACAAACCAGTGAGAAGCAAAATCTCCCCCCAAATACACTGAGGAAAGCACTAGTACCTGATCATAGATTAATGTCTCTGCTAATGCCAGACTGTGGTCTGTAAGAAAAACACGCTGCACAGCTTGGAGCTGTGCCTGGCAACCTTCTTCCTACTGCAAGCAAATATAGCCTCCTTCTCCCTGCCTTGAGCAATCCCTCCCCACTGGAGGTGGCTGGAAAAGCCATGCAGGAGCCCCAGAGTCCAGACCCAGATGGATACCAGCTTTATCCCAGTGGCATAGGACATGTTGGTCCAGCACAGGAAGACGATGAGACCCTGGGGTGAGAGTTAGGTGTGATCCTGAACCTTGCCAAATTGGAGGCTCCCTTCCCTGCCTCCCAGATTCCTATTTAGCATCACACCTCCGCTTTACATAACCTACATGCTGGCAGGTGGGATGAGAGCTGAGAATAAACACATCACAGCAGATCTGACACAGGCACAGTTATAAAGGATTCACTTTTGGACCACCCAATTTCTTTCTGCTTTGCATCACACTGTAGCATCAATGAAAAGCATGTTGGATCTCTGGAATGACCATTTCTCTCCCCAAACCAGTACCCAGATCAGACCTCAGGAGTATCTCACCCTTATTCATAGTCCTTCTTTTCATCACTCTTCCACCTCCCTAATCCCTTTCTAGCCTATACCATGCTCAAGACCACCATTGATGGAAACATCTGAGGAATGAGCCCCAGGTAACCCCATAGAAGCACCATGGCACATATTCTTTCTGAAAGCCTCCAGAAGGAAAATAAGGCTGAGAATAAGCTGAGTGCTCCTTCTGTTGCTGTTCCCTCAATCCAGACCCAGGAATCATGTTTTCCCCATGAATTAAAATGGTTGATAGGGCTGCTGAGTTCAGCCCCCCCCCCAGGAGGTAGCTTGGGTCCTGCCTTTTCTAGGGCATCTGTAATTAGTTTGGAAGACTGCTCACCCTCAGGTAAGAATCTCCCCTAAGCACCTCTGAGACAGCAGAAGTACAAGCAAGATGCTATGAATGAATGAAACTATTTAGGGCGTATTTAGGGGGAAGATGCTTTGCAATTCCATGTGAAGGCTCATAAAGAGCCACCAAAGGATACCAGACCTGCCTACCAATGAGGAAATAAGGTTTTCATACCGGCCGTCCACATACACACAGAGGTGATGGGGACAGTGTGATACCCAGGAGAGGAACCAGCCCTCACTCCTTCCCAAACTCCCCTTGTTGCCTTCCACTCACCCAGCAACTCCGCTCCACTGCTGTCTTTAGGGCTGCTCATGCAGTTCTCCAAGTAAATTCCATCCTTATAACAATCTTCCTTCTTCCTTGTGATGCCAACGATCTCGCTGGCCTGATCCAGGACTTCCCCTCCTGAGCAAGAGCATGGCGTCTGCATAATGCCACATGGATGGGAGCTGCTGCTGATGGCCAAGCACGCATCCAGCCACTTACAGAGCATCTGGCAAGCGGCTTTGCTAGGGTTCCTGTTGCCCACCACGAGGTACTCCACTGAGAAGTCCCTCTCCTGAGCCTTTGTGGGCTTCCACCGCATGGGCCAGGTCTCCACGCCTGGTGGTGCTGTTTGCTTCATCTGGAGGAATTGCTTGTTGGACTGGAGGAAGGCAAAGCGGGTGGACCCATCGCAGAGCTTCAACACATCATCAAAGCTCTCCATGCCCAGGTAGGTGCGGGTGGACTCCAGGAAGGAGTCGAACTGGTAGGTGCGGATGTGCTGGTGGTCACATATGCCGGTGGGTTTTAGGATCTTCATGTACAAAGTGTACCTCCGAGGGTCAGGGTTCTGGATAATCCAAGAGCAGAGAGAGGAGTTCAACGGGAAGACGGCAAAGGAGGAGAAATACCCAAAGAATTTCCCTTGGACCAATGTGGTGCAGGGAGTTTGTGCCAGGTCCAGAGCGACCACGGTCCACACAAAGTAGAGTGGCGATACCAAAAGCAGGTTCAGGGCAGATCCAATGCTCCTCATCCTAGGTCTCTGGTCCTCTGGAACTCAAAGTAAATGTCAAGCAGGCGCCAGATCCTGGACATAACAGGGACCAGCTTAGAGGAAAAGTGAGAGTTTAAGAGGCTCTGGATCCGAAATCAAGCCAATACTCCCATGTCTGGATTTGAGCTCCCTCCTGTGGCCATAAGCAACACCTGGAAAAAAAAGGGAAGGGAAAGAGGAGGGGAGAGAAAGAGAAGAAATTTGGGATTTGGTCTTCGGTGTTTTGTTTGGGTTTTTTTTTTAACCCTTTGCGAGGCTGAGAATCCACACAGCATCCCCAGCCCATCTCAGTGGGGGAAGATGCAGCCCCACATTCCCATCCTCATGCTAGGTTTGAGGTTGTTCCCATCCTGGGGATGTTCTAAGCCCCCCGAGGGACTAACAGTGATGGACAACACAGTTGTGACCCTGCTTTCCCAGTGCCCTCTGCCATGCAGTACCCCTCCACTAAGCAGAGCCTCTGCAGTGATTTCTAACCACCTTCCCAAAGCAAACAACATGTATCTTTTTTTTAAGGAGATTCCACCTTCTCCATCCCTGGATAGGGTAGGATGGAAGTTGCTGGGCTCTGCCTCCTCTCTTTCTTCTGCCAACCCTTGTTTCAGTTCTTTCTGTCCTTCCTTTTCTCTCTCCTCTATCCCCATCCACAAAACCAGTGCAGGGGAAGGGAGTTGTTGTTCAGTATCCCAACCCTGCTCTAACCCTGAGCCCAGACAGGAGCTATGCACCCGATACAGGTCTTAAAAAGGGTGATAAAGGCAGATTTTAGGTCTTCCCACATCAGGCATCCACCTTTCCTCTCATCCTTGTGTGCAGGACACCCCAAAGCCTGCAGTACTGTAGCTGGGCATAGAACATCTCCAGAGTAAGAGTCTTCTCTGCCAGCCCCAAGAACTCCTTCAGCTTCCAAAGCCACTTCAAGCAAAAGATCCATCCTGCATTGCCCTATGGGACCCATTCCTGCAATGCTTCATAGCCCAGATCCCCTCTCCACTGCCCTGTCTATGCCCAAGAGACACCTGTGCCCTCTGCACTCTCACAAGCCTCCCTTCTTACCCCTCCAAGACCCTCCTGCTCTCCCTTCCCTCCATCTCCCCTCTTTCCAGGGAAGGAGAAAGAGGGGGAAACACTGCCAACAGCAGGACTCTTCATTTTGTACCCCATCCCCATGCAGCATGTACCCCATGTTTGAGGAGGGGATGCAGGCTGTCAGGCAGGACTGAGAGACCTTCATTGTATGGGGCAGAGCTTCTCCCACATACACCCAAGGCATCTTTTCCTTCTTACCTTCATACCCATTTCCTTCCCTACTTATAAGGCTCATCCCAGGTAGAGGAAATCACCCTTGGGTGAGGCTTGCCTTGGCCCTGCAGCTCTTGCTGCCTCCAAAACAGAGCTGCTGCCCTGTTTCAGTAAGACAGATCAGATCCCTGGGAAGGTTTCCCTTTCCAAGTCAGACTACTGCCTTGATTTCAGGAGCTTCCATGGTCCACAGGTTAGTGAAAAGACTCTGCATTGAAGCCTGATTGCAAGCAGCCCAACTCCTGAGGCACTAACATTGACCTGGGCTGCAACCCCAAAGCAATTCAGATCATATGAAATCTGTTTCTCCATGATTAGAAAGCACAGAGGCACAGAAATTAGGGTAAAAATCCATAAAGAGGGGCACCTGCTGCAAGGAAGGAGGGAAAACATCATCACTGCAGCAATTCATCCTCAGCACAGCCCCATGGTGTCCGCATCTCCCATCACCAGCCTTGCCATCTCCCACCCCAGACAAGCTCAGCTTATAAAGACTGCAAACAGAGGAAGCTTTCATAGCAGCCATATGAATAACCAGCAGGTCTACAATTCAGGCAGCTAAACCAAATCCCAGGAGAGACTGAAAACGGGGAGATGAAGCCCATAGACTGTGCCACGTGTCTGGGAAACAATAAGAAGTCAAGCACATCTCCACATTCACCTCTTGGTTTCTCTCCTTGCTCCTCATCAAAGTTTGCTCTCTGAATCTCCTCTTGTCTGCAAAAGCCTTTCTCTCCTGAGGAAGAAGGGGTTAGGCAACTCTAGAGCCAGATCTGCTATTTGCAAACCCTGTTTCAGTGCACCTCCAATCACTGCAGCCCCTGCCAGCAGAAACCTGAGTGTCTCTTGGACCTGACACTAATGAGTACAGACTCCAAATGCATCTGCACTTAAATGTTTTCGGTGTCAGGCTTCCCACTCCTGACAGTGGTTTGCAGTCTGCAAAGCTCTGCAGTGTACATGTTCCTGTGCCAGATTCCTGCCTGCCTGTGGGGCCGGATTTCAGGAATACAGGCCTGCTTTGGGGATGCATCAGGCATCAACCAAGCATCCTATAAATTTCCAGTGTGGTCATCCTGATTAGCAGGAGGGGTTTTCATGTAAATGACTGTAGATGCCTTAAATATCTGCTTAGGTTAGTGAAATGTGCTTGCTTAGCTCTGAAAGAGACTACTGGTTTGCCTTTCCCTCACTGTAGGGCAGTGCTGGATAAGCTCTGTGTTGTTTATAAACAGGCACAACCTTTGCAAAGCCAAAGTCTATCCAACCTTTCTATTGATAAGCCAGCCAGGGACCACCTTAACCTCTGGTCCAGCTCATGAGGAAACCTGTCTTTCCCAGCTGGAAGCAGGAGCCAGCAGTGCTTCCATAGCAACAAGCTGATTAAGAGACAGGCTTTACACTGAGATCCAGTCCCTAATGGTGACTTCAGCGCATGGGATTCAGCTCAAGCCTCCTGCTCTCCACAATCCCTGTTTTTCTCACGCTGGCCACAGACCTACTGTTGAATGAGGATGCAGCGAGCACAAAGCGTCCCACTTCACTGCCCTTCCCTGGGAAAAGCACTGTAAAAGCCAACAAACTTTAACTAAAGAGTCCCGTTAATGGGACGCTGTGTTCTGGTTGTTAGGTCTCGGAATTGATTTCCCTTGAATGCAATCCCATCTGGAAGGTTTCACCATAAGGAACATAAACATATTATTCCTCTTTCAACTCATTCTTGCTCAAGTGGGAATAGAGCAGAATATGTGAACAGGCAAAATCCCCACTGCACCTGGATGTTGGGGTTCACACTTGTTGGACCTGGCAGGGAAGGGAAGATGCAATGAGGAGTTGAGAGGCTGCTGCAGCTCAGCAGAGAGATCCATCTTCTGCACTGTAATCCAGGAAAATCCCAAGGGAGCCTTATACCAGATGCTGCAGCCTGCAGCTGGGGAAGTGATACTAAATGCAGGAAAAGACAGATTATTCCAGCATTGGAGACCACATTCCTATGGCACAAGGGCAAATTTGCCCATATTCCCATGGTGGCTGCCTCAGCTGGTGCCTAGAGAGCAGGGCTATTCCTGTTAATTTGTGTGATGGGAGACATCCCATCCCTTGGCTCCAACTTTGAGGATATGTCACAACCCTTCCTTCCAGTCTTGTGCTTGGTCTGGTAGAGAAACCTTTACTGGAGTAAAGCTTGGGGACAACAGGTAATCATGGATTACCTTGAGTTGTCTCTTGCCTGCGTTCCACAAGGACAAACCAAGGGTAAAACTGATTTTTGTCTGTAGAAGGTAGATGTTCATCGCAGGCAACTAACAGAAAGAGGCTGACAAGTTGGGTTCCAATGGCCTTCTGCCTTGGTTACCTTGTGCAGGAGTTAGAGATGAGGGAGCAGAGGGTTATGAAGAGATTTGAACCTGTGGCTTGACTCCTGCACCCTCACACCACTGAGAAGAGACCTGGTAGTCTTTTCTATTTTCTCACTGAGTATTTGCCATCCCACTCCAGCACATATTGATGCAGGTACGGCTCAGAAACACAACACAAGTCAGACCTTCACAGCTTTAACAAAACCAAGTAGGGACTGAATCTCATTACAACTGGTACCTGGGCTGCCCAAGAGCTTTAGGCATTGGCTTGGCACTGGTTCGGGTGAATTTTGGACCTTGAAAGCCATAGCTAGCTGTTTGGTGCAGGGATCAGATGCTCTGATCCTTCCCTGCTCACACACGTCCTATGCTGCCTGCACCCCTAGGATGGGCATGGGCTGTGCATGGAGCATACAGATGCATGCAGAAAGCAAGCAGGACCATGAGGGTGGTGGAAAACCCCAGCCTCAGACCTGGATCATCTTGATTTACCACTAATGCAGGAAGATAGCTCCTGGCTGCCTACAGGTGCCTCCACCCTCTATTTGAATAGCCCCAAATGCAGATTCACCCCATCCCACAGCCTTCCAGATGGATATCTCCAAATTGCTATGTCCAGCCTCACAGCACAGGGATTTCAGCTCTGCACAAGTAGGAGAAGACCATGAAATGCAGACAGTGCTGCAACGTGCCCCGCTTTGCAGACCCTGTGCATTGCAGAGTCCTCCCATGTGGGACGAGCATCCTCCCCGCTCGTGCATCCTCCACCTTCCTCTGCGCTGGTGTCACAGGGATCTCGATGCAGCAGCCTGGGTCTGGCCAATGGAGGGCACTCTTAGATATACACGCGCACGCACGCATTCTCCATCACAAAAAATAGGGGGGGAAAGTCAAAACAGTGACTGCAGAAAGGGCGTCATTCTTCACTGCTGCATTTAGGACCTCTCCCAGCTCCCTCCCCTTAATCTGCTCGCACTCCCTCTGCTATGCCCCAACTCCCCTTTGGCTGCCATCCACGATTTACCTCCCTCTGCTTTTCCTTCTCCTGACCTTGGCACACGGCTGACACCCCAGCAGGGTGAAAACCACTCTCATCAAGCTAATCCTCCTTTCCTGGGGCTTCCCATTGCGTTGTAAGAAGTCCCCAGGCATCCAACCAAATATCCCTGTTGCTGGAGGTAGAAAATCACCTGGTCTAGGAAAGCTTAAGTCCCTTGGCACTGTGAGAAAACACTGGAAATGAGTATGCTCTGCTCTTATTCACTGCTAGCAGGGAAGCTGCAACTGCTTGGAAATCTTTCTTTTCGAGGAGATTGAGCAAAGCACAGTGGAAATGCCTGGAAAAACACAGTGGGATCTATAAACTCACAGCACACAGAGTAAAGAAGGGTTTGAACCTGGCTGTCCTGAGGCTGCAGGGAGAGGAGTGAGACCCGGATAGCACCTGGAGAGGAACGGAGCTTGGCTAGATCTTGGAACAGTGCCTCTTCCATAAAATCAGTGCTCAGGATGAAGTTTTATGATCCATTTCCTTTTGGTTCTGTTTTCTGTGAATGTTTACTTGACTCTGGCCATTCCCAGCAGCAGTTTATCTTCAGTGATTCATGCTTCTTTTCTGGCAAAGCAGAATCTAGTGGAAACTAAGACTTAAAGCACAAAAGGATGATTTGGTGGGTACTGCAGTACTCCTTTAGGTCCTATCTTCACTTCAGTGCGCATCCACTCTCTGGAGAGGCATTTCAGATGCAGTCCATATCCTAAAAAGTCTGTTAAAGCATCTTCAGTTGGAGCTTTCCATGTCAGGATCTGGCTTTGATAGATCTACCTTCGGACCAAATGCTGGGAGCTGAACTCAGTCAAAGCCCCTTTGGGAAGCAAAGGGAAGGAGGGAAGGGCCCTTCAACTAATGAGACAGACAAGAGTGCAGTCCTTCTCCTTTCCTGCTGTTTCCCTTACCAAAACCAGGTGTCTGTATGGACCCCTCTTATTTGCTCCACCACTGTAGAGACTGATGTATTGCAGAGAAAGTCTGATTTCCACCTGCCTGCTGTGTTAATAAATGATATTGATGTACACTAGCATCCTTCATCCCATATTTCTCTCAGCTTCAACCTGGAAAGGCACCTGCTTTAGGGGTGGACTCCAGCAGGCACATAATAGCCTGTAGAAACAGCATGAAAAGGGTGGGAAGCACTTGATCCTGTAATGGAGATTGGCTTTTGGGGACAGAATCCTGGTCCCATTTCAGTTTCAAAGCTGGAAGAGAGGATTTGGGTAAGGGAGGTCTGAGGGGCAATACATAGAAATGGACCATACTGGGATGCTCCAAGAGGCTTTCAACCACAGTGAAGTAAAATCCAGAGCCCATAAGCCTCAGTTGAACCATCCCATCCCCATCTTCAGCACTAGCCAGATGAGGAGACACTATCAGGGGCATCCAGAAGCCAGATTTGAATCCTGGCCCCAGGATTTGTGCATGCTCTTAATTAAGCATCTCTGCCAATCCATGCTTCTGCCTTCCCACCTGAAAAGATGGATGTAAGAAGCAGCCTCAGCTTTTTTTCTGGTTCTCTGTGGTCTGAAATTCCCCAGCAAAATGCTGAAGATGGTGATTCATTTCCAACCCACTAGGATTTCATCCTGAGGTGAGATTAACTACCTTAAAGACTAAGCTCTTTCCCTCCAGATCATGTTAATTGAAGATGGGTCTGTAGCTAACTCTCAGGCAGGGGTGTAGGCAGGTTCTGGCTCCATTCCTGGCTCTACATGGAACTCTTTATAGTGAGTGGGATCAGGAAGCAGCTGAGCACAAAGACTGGACCCTCAAATCTCAGACTCAGTAAAACCACTGTAGAGAAAAGCCTGGCAGAGAAGGGGAACCAGATGTGCTCCATCTGGTCCCACATGTGGGTGCCCGAGGGAAGTGGGCCCAGGACTCTGCAGCACCTTCAGTTGGGTCCAGCACAGCCTCAGGCAGAGGATGTGTGTGTACTTGGTGTCTTTTAAACATCACCTCAGAGCGAGATGCAGCTGTGCTTGTCCTTTGATCTCCTCTGTACATGTATAATGTGTACATGGCCTGATTGGGCTACTACCAAGACTGGGAAAAGCTCAGGGACTGCATGACATAGGGATATGCCATTGCATAGCAAAGTCAAGGAGCCTATGGGGCTCTTGCCAGAAGGCAGTCAATGGAGGTTGTCATGCTATTACATCTCTCTCTGCCTCAGTTTCTCAATAGCAAAGCAGACTTAAGCCCCAGTTGACAGAGGTAAAGTACAGCCTGCTGTGACTGAAGACTGGGCATTGCTCTACACTGTTCCCAGGCATTTCCTTATCCCCAGGGGAACACACAACTTATCCCAGTAACATCAGCCTTTCCTTCATGTCAACATCACCCTCTGACTGCCCCATCAGTGATTCCACCCATAGAACAATGAATATTGCCATAAATTCCCTGGATTCTACACCAACAAATCCTAGGAAACTCCTACTTCCCCTCTTGTCTTACTCCTAACCATTAGTTCTCCAAGGCCAACCCTTTGGGGTCTTTTTCTTTCTGCTCCCACCCTGCTCTTGGGTGTGAGGGTTACACAAGAGGGCTTCTGAGGGCAAGGTCATCCTAATGAATGACAGAAATCAGGCAGGGACCAGCCTGCTTCAATCTCTGCTCATTCGTGCTGGGAACTGGGATACAATTGATTGGAGGTACAGTTGGAGGTTAAAAGCAGTGGCATTTGCTGTGGAGCTAAGTGGGAGCCCGCAGGGGGAGTGGATGTTTAGCGGGGGAATGTGTGTTCGTGCTGAGGCTCAGACTTGCACGTGGGAACAGCCGTGATTGACAAACCCAAACCTGGGCTTTGCAATTTACATGGTTGCACATGCACAAACCAGAGCACAGTACTCATCTCTCATGTACTTGACACATCAAGTCTCACATCAAGTCACCGCTCACTTATGCATCCCGCATAAATCATATGCACTAGGGCTCATTTTCTGACCCCTGAGGCCAAGAGCCTGGACATAGCTCATGTCCATGTAGCTAAATTGCCTATCCCCAAAGTAGAATAGCCTTGTGATGATGCTTAATGCTCTCTACTGAGTTGTGCCTGGGCAGAGTCTGGGATGGTTCTTGCTGGCTGGGGCCAAAACCTTGCTAGGAAGTGCCCTGAGATGTGTATGCAGTGATGGGACAGTATTTGAGGCCATATCTTGGCTCTCTGGAGTTACTGGTGAAGAGATGGCTACAGAGAATAAAGGAAAAGCTGGTGCCTCGGCCAAGACACCTGGATCTTTGCTCCTGATCAGTCTATCCAGACCCCCTGGGGCTGCACATCAATTGAATTTGGTCCTTTGCCTGTTCCATGGCAGCTTGTGGCTGGGCTGCTGAAAGGAAAGAGGATGAATGCCCAAGTAGCTGGGTTTGCAACCTACTCCACACAAGGATCTGAATTATCTCAAGTCCTAGTGCTTCTGCCAGCACCAGGAAAGTCTTTGCTGTCTTCCCATTCCTTACATGACTGGCTATAATCAACAACTGGGGATGACCACAAACAGAAGCCTTTGAGCAGCCCTAGATATGAGTAAGTTTTAATGTGTGCTCTTCTTGTGACTCCTTCCATGTCTTTGTGCTCTCTCTTAATGACTGTGCCTCAGTTTACCCATCTGACAAGCAGCACTGACACTACCCCAGTGATGGGGATAGATTTCCTAGGCAGCAGCTAGGAAAAGAAACATTACATCACGGTCCAATTTTATAGCAACCCTAAAGGTGCACTGCACTCAGTTTGTGAATGCTGCAGTCTCAGCACAGTTAAAAGGGGATTGGGAATGTTTCCCCTTCTGACAACAGGATTTCAACTCATAATTTTAGGCAATTTCCAAAGCCCATTAAGAGCGTCTTTAAATCGCACACAGGACTATAAATGGTATTGCCCATATCTGCAATTTCCCTTTATGTCTCAGCAGGAGAAAGATGGAAGTTCAGGCTTTGGCTACAAGAGACACCTAAAATACAGGTCCTTTTAGTAAAACCAGACCTGTGTCCATCCCTTGCCTTACCTTCACTCTCCACTGAATGAGCAGCACAAGAGAACTTGAACTGCGTTAGCTATGGGAGTGATTCCATCTCCTTCTGCACAGTCTGAAATGAGGGGCTTTGAAGCCTTCTGGTATCATGCTAATGTGGGCAAACACAGTGGCATGGAGAGGGTGGAAATACCTGAGCTTAAGTAGGATGTGGGACCTTCCTATCAAGTTGAGCACAGACTCTGAAGGTGAAGAGAATCAGAAGCACACCCAATCCCCTTTAAAGCCCCAAGTTTCAGTGGGTTTGGTTCCAGCCGTGACCTTGAAGCAGCAGAAGGCTGTAACCTGACCTTACAAACTCAAGGAATGATAAATACGTGCATTTCTACAGCACCTTTCTCCAAGGTCCTTGAAAGCCATGGAGAGCAGCAGTGAATTAAACTTCATGACGCAGAAAACCATCCTTCCTGACCCCAAAGGCTGAACGCAAACAAAAGGAAGTACTATTTCACACAGCTCCTAATTCAATTGGGGACCTGATTGCCACAGGATGCTGTGGAGGCTAAAGTTATAAACAAGTGCCAAAATGGATTAGAGAATGTGCAGAGGACAAGTCTATCAGTTGTTATTAAACATGATGGTCTGGATGCCACTGCCACTCTCAGAAGTGCTTGCTCTTTACCTTTCCTTCAGTGTTTCATTCTGCATCCAGATGGACTTGGATAGCCCTGTGTTAGGGCAATCCCCAGTATCAATACAGGCTGACAGGTGACTGGATTGAGAGCAATGCTGTGTAGAGGACTTGGGTGTACTGGTGGATAAAAACTGAACATGAGCCAACAGTGTGCACTCACAGCCCAGAAAGCCAAACATTGTCTTGGGATGCATCAAAAGAAATGTGACCAGCAAGTCAAGGGAGGGGATTGTCCCCTTTTACTCTGGTCTGGTGAAACACCAATAGGAGCACTGCATCCAGCTCTGGGGTTCCCTGCATAACAAAGAGATTGGAGCAGGTCCAGAGGAGGCCACTAAGATGATCAGAGGGCTGAAGCACCTCTGGTATGAAGACAGGTTGATAGAGCTGGTGATGTTCAGCCTGGAGAAGGGAAATCCAAGGAGACCTTTTTGCCATCTTTCTATATATAAAGAGGGCTTGTAAGAGAGATAGGGAGAGGAGCTTTTTATGAAGGCCTGTAGTGAAAGAACAAGGGGTAATGGTAAGATGAACGAGGATAGGTTTAGACTGGATATGAAGAAGAAATATGAGGGTGCTGAGATAATGGAACAGGTTGTCCAGAGAAGCTGCAGATGGCCCATCCCTGAAGATGATCAAGGTCAGGTTTGACAAGTTCTAAGCAATCTGATCTACTGAGAGAAGTGACTGCCTATGGCACAAGAGAGTGGAATAGATGATCTTTAAAGGTCTCTTCCAAAGCAAACCACCCTATGATTCTGTGAGTCTATGAGTCTATGACCTTTGCTCCTTCCCTAAATAACCATTCTTATGTTTATTATAGAGAGGCACAGCTATATTAGTAACCACTCCTAAATCACAAGACATATGTCCCTACTTCTAAACAAGCCATGGCCAGAGCCTGAAACTAAATGGAGTGTCAGAAGTCACATCCATGTTGCTGAACAACCTTATCAAAATGGAGTGTCTTGATCCATGTCCTCCTGTTCACACTGTTACGTCCCGCATGGTGCCATTGCACCTCTTGGGAGTGCAGTCATTAGGGTGGTCATCTGCACAGACCTAAATCTTTCTGGAGTGTCATGCTGAGATCCATGGGGGTTGGAACTGGATGATCTTAAGGTCTTTTCCAACCCAAACCATTCCATGATTCTATGATTCTATGATAACACATCTGAAGGTACTCAAACGCAGGCAGGCTGGAAGAAGGTTGCAATCATAGTACAGGCACTAACAAGATGGATTATTCCTTGCATCTCATCTATCAGCATCATGACAAGTAGTTCAAGATTTGCATGAGACAGATGTACCCATTTCCCCTCTTCATTCTTCTCTCCAGGAGCCCTTGACACAGGAGGGAAGATGGCTTAGTGGTGAGGGGCAAGCATGGGGGCTTATTGGAAAGCAAAGAACTCCTCTCCTCTCACTTTATTGGGCTTTACTCAATCACAGGAGATGATAGAGGACTTTATGAAGTGATTCACGTGGCATTAAGAATGTTTGCAGATATGGTTTGTTAGTTGTTTGGGTGTAGCCTTGATGAAGATGAAGGATTGAAGAGGGATGACTTACATTCATCCTGAGAAGGGCTTGGGTGATGCTTCATCACAGGAATGACAGCGGAGATTGAGATTTCCACATGCTGCTTCATTTGTATGGGGTTTCACTTCTGGCTTGGAGGATAAACAGGACTAGAGTGAAGAATGGGAAGGGAGCTGGAGGTCTGCATACAGCAGGCAGACCAAGACACAAGATCTAGGAGGGGACCTCAGCTACAAAGCCATGTGCAGGCAATTATTTCCCATTGCTTCCATAAAAAGGTTCTGAGCCTGTTCCTCCTGCTTCCAGCCCAGCACTGTTTAGAGAAGCCTCACCATATGGTAGCACCATGCACAGACCCAAGTGTTCCCGGGCAACCCTGCAATGACAAACTCACATGTGCTGCCCAGGAATCAGCCTCAGTAAGCCAGGAAATGTGGGAAACATGAGTAGTCCTTCTAGGAAAGTGCTGTGAAATCAGCATCACTGCATTTCTTTGCCCAGACCCATCACAATGGGGCACAGTCTCCCAGGATAAAACTCAGAGGGCCTGCAGCATCTTTACGTTAAGGCTGAAATCCAGCATAGGTTGGTTGCAAATGCAAGCTCCCATCTCGTGCGAGACACAATGAGCAGATGGCCCTCCTTTTGTTCCTGAAGAACATGCCAACTAAATGCTAATTTGCCCTTTTGCTGTCTGTCTCCACAGGCTATGTCTATACTACTCGATGAAACAGAGTAGGGGCTGTTCTTTGGCTTCGGGGCCAAGCATGGCACTGCTTGCAGCCACACACCTCAGCTCTCCTCCCTTGTGAAATGGGCTGACCCCATCCCATAGACCAGCGGGAAAGAGTTTCTTAACTCAGCCATCAACTACACTATATCCTGGCACTGATTTGAGCTAAAACTGCATCAGAGAGCATGCAAGTAATTAAACATTCTGGATGATCATGGGACCACATTTATGCCTGCATTTAATCGCTCCTTTATTTATGACAGTAAACGTAGCCTCAGAGGGGTATGAACAGCAAAGTGGTTGTCCTTTTGGGTTCCACTGGAAGGACTGAGGGATGGTAGAGATCTCCCCATGGGGAGCAAATCCAGGTATCACCCTTGCTGGTTCAGGTGGACCTTTGAGTTGGAGCCACGTAGAATCATAGAATGGTTTGGGTTGGAAAGGAGCTTAAAATCATTCATTTCCAACCCCTTTAAATGAGGGAGCTTGTCTAACCCAGATTTGCATGTAAATTGGGAGATCTGGCCTTGAGAGAGGACTGTGAGGCCTGCCAGCCCCACCATGGCTGATTAGAGCATTCCTCCCATCACTCAGCATCCTTATCCCCAACAAGACAGGAGAAGCATTAACCCAGCTCCTTTCTGTCATGGATACCCATTGACATCTCACAAAGGCACCGGTAAACATGGATATGATGGACTGATCCCAGTTAAGCCAGCAGGAGCATAATTGCTGCCAATGCTTTCCATGAGAACTGCACTGCTGCTTTTTCCCTCTCCCTCCTTTCCTTTGCCTTTGCAGGGTGCGACAGCATGGAGATGAATCGCCTGATTGTGTGCTCCTCTTTCCCCCACCACGCCGCACCAACAGCAGGGTTGGGGGATGGAAAAGGAGCCCAGCTGCTTCTTGTGGGCTGTTCTCTCTCCACCCACCAGGCACTTTAAATCAGACACAAATTAACACCAACTCCTGGCATCCTTTATTAATCCCATTGGCTCAGCCTCAGTTTGCTTTGCTTCAATCTTCTATTTTAATAGTTCAGGTTTTATTTTCTTTTAGCCTAAACCCACCTTCCTAAAGAGCATACCTAACAATAACTGCAATGCACAGGAGAGCAGGGGTGGTTCTTGAGCTGCTCCTGGTAGTGGTCATGCCTGGTTTCTCAAGCTTTAAAATGTGCACTTTGTCCCAGGAGGGGATAGCAATCCCTTCAACATCTATTTCAGCAATCTCTTCCATCCGTACTGCTCACTAAGCATCATTCAAGAAGAAACTCCATGCAGACACTCATGAACATGATGATGTAGAGCCACATTTCGGGCATAGTGCATCTGATATTTTTCATCTGCTGAGAAAGTTATGTAGAATCGTAGAAATATAGAATGGTTTGAGTTGAAAGGGACCTTAAAGCTCATCTGGTTCCAATCCCCTGTTGCAGGCAGGGACACCTTCCACTGGAGCAGATGGCTCCAAGCCCTGTCCAACTTGGTCTTGAGCACTGCCAGGGATGTGGTAGCCATAGCTTCTCTGGGCACCCTGTGCCAGAGCCTCAGCACCCTCACAGGGAAGAACTTCCTAATGTCTAGTCTAAATCTACCCTCTTTCATCGCTGGCAGTGTTCAGGGATGGGTTGGACATAGACTTGAGTGGCATGGTTTCGTGGGAGATGTCCCTGCCCATTGCACGGGGATTGGAATTGGATGAACTTAAGGTCCTTTCCAACCCTAACTATTCTATGATTCTATGAAGCCATTATTGACTTGTCCTTGGAGATCCAAGTACTAAGAAAGGGCTGCAAAGACTGAACCTCCAGGAGCAAAGATGAGAAGGACTGTAGCCGTCCACTATCCTCTTTTTATTGCTTCTGGCTTTGAGAAACAGGAACACTGGAGTGTATGCCCTTCAAAGCCTGCTGTACACTGAGTCTTCCCAGCTTTGCTGCATCATAGAATCATAGAATGGTTGAATTGGAAAGGACTGTAAGATCATCCAGTTCTGACCCCCTGCTGTGAGCAAGGATACCTCATCTTAGGCCATGTCATCCAACACTCTGTCCAGCGTGGTCTCTGGTCTTTGTGTTCTCTGCTTCTCTTGTCAGTCCCCATCAGCAATATGCACAATAAAGGCAAGACATAAGGAGCAACTTATAGTCTTCCTGCTGGAAGCACCATGCTTAGGTAGGGAATGGGCTGTCTCCTCTCTGCTGATGGCCGTATTTGCCAAGCCACTCCATCCAGCATACACCGTTCTGCAACTGTCAAGCCTTTTGTGGATTTCCTTCCCTGCAATATTCGTTTCTTAGCAACTCTGTTTGCTTTTAGCAAAAAAACAAAATGTCTCTGCCTGTGGCATGCGATTTTACTGTGCAGAAATGGGGCTGCTCCAGGTCCACGCTAGCCAGAGGGACTCTCGTGGACATGGTCCTGTCCACCCACTCCTAACAGCACCTGGTGAAGTTCTTTTCTTGCTTCCATGCTGTTTCACCCGCCGCAGGGAAAGCATCACGATCCGGGAGACGAGTTGTGGCAAACAGCTAATACTGCTACATTGCGTTCCTATAGTCTTTGCCATTCTGAGGATCTGGAAACATATTGTGTAACTCAGGTAATAAAGGTACAAGTCAGCAGCAAATCATACTGCAGAACAAAGTTGCAGCAAGAAAATAGTTATGTGACCCCTGTGGACTTTAT
Source organism: Forpus xanthops (assembly GCA_032466535.1). Classification (NCBI taxonomy): domain Eukaryota; kingdom Metazoa; phylum Chordata; class Aves; order Psittaciformes; family Psittacidae; genus Forpus; species Forpus xanthops. The sequence goes on from JASSUY010010945.1 coordinate 37,271, forward strand.
TGGAAATGTCTGTGGTCATGCAGACTTCTATTGAATCCAGCTCTAAAAGAAGCTTTTCCAGCACACCCAGCAGATGAACTTGGAGGGTCAACCACAGACCCTGGTAACCTTGTAGAAAAGTTCAACAACTGTAATTTCTACCACTGACCAAAAATATAGATAAGGAATGTGAGAGTCGCTATGTCATTTAAGGATCTATATTTTAGAATCATAGAATCAGAATAGTTAGGGTTGGAAAGGACCTTAAGATCATCTAGTTCCAAATCCCTGCCATGGACAGGGACACCTCACACTAAACCATGCCACACAAGGCTCTGTCCAGCCTGGTCTTGAACGCTGCCAGCAATGGAGCATTCACAACTTACTTGGGCAGCCCATTCCAGTGCCTCACCGCCCTTACAGTAAAGAACTTGCTCCTCATATGAAAATCTAAACTTCCACTGTTTAAGTTTGAGCCCATTATCCCTTGTCCTATCACTACAGTCCCTCATGAAGAGTCCCTCCACAGCATCCCTATAAGCCCCCTTCAGATACTGGAAGGCTGCTATGAGGTCTCCACGCAGCCTTCTCTTCTCCAGGCTGAACAGCCCCAATTCTCTCATCCTATCTTCATAGGGGAACTGCTCCAGTCCCCTGACCATCCTCATGGCCCTCCTCTGGACTTGTTCCAACAGTTCCATGTTCTTTTATGTTGAGGGCACCAGAACTGCACACAGTGCTCCAAATGAGGTCTCAGGAGAGCAGAATAGAGGGGCAGGACCACCTCCCTCATTCTGCTGGTCGCGCTCCTTTTGATGCAGCCCAGGATACAGTTGGCTTTCTGGGCTGCAAGCGCACACTGCCAGCTCATGTTCATTTTCTCATTGACCAACACCCCCAAGTCCTTCTCCTTAAAGTTGCTCTGAATCTCCTCTCTGCCCAACCTGTAGCTGTGCCTAGGTTTGCTACGAACCAGGGGTTGGACCTTGCACTTGTCATGGTTAAACTTCATGAGGTTGGCATCAGCCCACCTCACAAATATGTCAAGGTCCCTCTGGATGGCATTCCTTCCCTCCAGCATGTCAACCAAACCACACAGCTTGGTATCATTGGCAAACTTGCTGAGAGCACACTCAATCCCACTGTCCCTGTCACCAACAAAGACATTGGCGTTTAATTATTTATTTCTTTTCAGTCATATAGTGTTGGTTTCATTCCCACCAAAATGATACCAATGCTTAGTGGAAACTGCAATGACTGGTCAGCTCTAGTCACCACCATAGGATCCATACTCACAATTGTAGAATCATAGAATTATAGAACTGTAGAATAGTTACAGTTGGAAAGGACCTTAAGATCATCCAGTTCCAACCCCTTGCTACAGGCAAGGCATATCTCATCCTCCTTCTTGAGTTACCAGTAAGAGTAAGGGCACACAGCTCATGTTAAGCAGCATCAGCACTTCTTGAAATTATGATTTAGGAGTTCTGATTGATTGGAAACTAATACCAATTACAAACCAACCAGGCAGAAATGCTGCTTCGCTTCACAGGCTTGGGATAGAGCAGGATGAAATGAGAACCGTGGAAAACAAATGGGAGACTTGTCCCAGCCCTTTAGCTAAAGGCATTTAGCATCACCGTAAGGGAGACAAATGAATGGAAAATAGGTCTTTAAGAAGGCTGTTCTTGAAGCATAGGTACAGGCATCATCTCTCCCTCCTGTCACAGGAACCTGATATGTCTACATTGCATTCTCAGTTTGAGTTTAACTAAGCGCATCACCCTGAACACACCCTGCACCTCTGAACACCTCAGAATACTTAGCACAGAATAGAGATGTAACCTCACTAGCTCAATCTACCCCTGCCAGAAGGCTCCTTTACTTATCTTCATCTCACCATGCCTGTTTGAACTGCTGATCCCTTGTGGTATATTTTGCAGCATTTTATCCACTTAGCAAGTGACTCAAATAATGATGTTTTTCTGTATGAATTAAAAAACCTCAAAGAGATCATTAGAATCAAGGGAAGATGAAGAAGAAAAAATATGCTTGAATTTGAAGGATATACAACTGGCAAAACTATAGATGCAGGATGTGAAAAGAAGGAGGCGGATGTCATGAAGATGCCCAGCAACTCCAGAGTTAGTATCTTGAGGCTATCATGTCTCAGGAGCCCTCTGGCAATCAGAGGAGCTGGAAAGAGAATTCAAGCAGTGTGGAAACCTGTATGTGTAATTTGTAGCCATTTTCTTCAGAAATAAGTACCATCCATCTTTGATTATAGATCCAAAGTTATTCACTGGATCCAAGAAACCTCACTGACGTCAGCAAGACCAGAAATCCATCTCTTTATGCCTTAGTTCAATTCCTACATATTGTTTTTGTGCAGCTGTAAAGACCTCTTCTATACATCTTCTTGATTTTTCTCTAGCTCATTCATCCTGATTCATCCTCCTCTGCTTGGAGCTCCTTGAATATCCTGTAAGAAGCCCACACATTCAGACACACTCTTGCCAAGCCTACATCACAGTCTATTTGTCCAACTAATTTTTACTGAAATCAAGTTCCTGCTTTGCAAAATTGCCAAGAGCAATTGTTTTGGTGAATCATAAATACTGCAGAAAGTAAATGTTGGTTCAGGTTGTTTATTTCTGCCTTTGGCAGACCAAGTTGGAAAAGTACATGCATTCATCAAGAAACAGAGGTTTTACTTCAGCAAATGAAGTATAACGACAATGGTCATTCATTAGGAGACCCCTTCATTTTGACCTGAGAAAAGTCCTTGTCTGTAAACCTGTCTGGTAAGGTGATCAAGAAAAACTGTTTCAGTCTCAGCCTCTTTGGTATTAGTTGGATGAGGCAGCTCCAGTGTTGCATAGATTAAAGAGTCTTGAATCCATTGGGCAGTGAGCTGACTTTGTTTGGGACAGCAGGATCTCCAGCTCAGCATCCTGCCTGAGATGAAAGGCTAATGCATACATCTCATAGAAGTGGAGTGCTTTGGCACGGGCTTCAGAAAATGGGGATTTTCAGTTTGTCATAGTAATGCCCTAACCACTAGGTTTGATGTTTAAGATGTAAGCAAGACAACCTGGAGGATACTCAGAAAAGGTTACCTTGAACTATCCTTAGATGACTGAAAGATAGAGATGAAAATCTGAGCTGGACAATGGAGGCTTCTTGAGCTGTCCATGGAAAGAAATTGGCATCTGCAGTAGGGCATGATTTTGAACAAGCCACTGTGATCCAAAGATACTTGTGTCTTGATTAGTCCTGGACCAGCAGATTAGCTTTCATGGGCACAGCTGTGGACAACAACTGTCCTCATGTCTTTGGGAGGAGGCATAAGTTTCCATGGACAAATGCATCAGCAGCACTGCAGTGAGGACAATTCATGGGAAGACAGATCCCAAAACAGGGATTCAGACCCTACATCAGGCCAAAAAACTTAGTGAGCTAGAGCCCTTTACTAGAGCTCACTCTAGGTCTGTTCCATAGTAACAGTAGAAGATCACTATCTTAAGCTGATCCCAATTCAAAGGCCCTCCCCATTGTGCTTTAATACAAATAATGTATAAAGATAACACTGTCATATTTCATAATATGGTGACTGTAATTCCACTCTTGTTAAAGAGCAATTGCAGTGTAATTATGATAAGTATGTTCTCTGACACACTTTAATACCACAAATACAAATGTAATATAATTATACTCCATTACAATATATATATTAGTATTGCAATATAATTTCATGATAATGTAATAACATAATTGGCAATTATAAGGGTTATTACAAATATTAGTATTTTACCTATGTGCACACCCCCATGCACACTGCCTTCCTACATGTTTTGCAAAATAAGTGACTGAATGGTTCACGTTGTGGCTAAGAATAAATACTGTAAATGTCACTGCAATGCTGTAGATTCCATTCAGGTAGCATAGGGACACCAGAGAGCTAACATAAACTGTTCACTCAGGCAGTTAATGCGCTTACTATATCAACAGAAACAATTATTGATTGAGCAAAAGAAAAACCCAACCCACAATGTAATTACACTTTAATTGCAATATAATTCTACTGTAATTACACTTTTTCTATGATTTGGCTTGGCCAATAGCAATCAGATTACTAAGACATTGTCCTCATCATTTTTGGAGATTGTATGATTGTGTAATATTGCACTGCCTCCCAAGAGAAGAAGATGCGTCATTGATCAATTATTTCAACCTAAACCTATATCAGTGTTGGAAAATTAACTATAAAGAGCAGAATAGCTGAGTAGCCCTCCTGAACTCTACATGGCTCTGGTCTTCCCATAACCCTGGCACTCCATGTGGAAAGAATACTGAATGGAATGAAGAGATACCAGAAGATGTGTCCTTGCCCTCAGTTTAGCATCTTCCATTACCTTTTAGGGAGGATTTTTGCAATGCTATAGTATTTTGCGTGGAAGAGGAATCTTTGTCTATCTAATTCTGCATTCTCTTACCCATACCCGCTTGATTCTGGACAGCTGCCTGCACAAAGAGCGTAAGAAAGAAGGTTATTCATGCTGATCCTGCCTTACTCAAGATGCAGTGATATGAGCACTCCTGGGTCCCTCTGAAGTCAGTGGCAATGGAAGATTGTCCCACTGACTCACTTCCAGTAATGCATGTGGATGCTAATAATATAGATAGCAGTAGCACGGAAAACATAAAGAAGCACTACAGAGCCCTTGGAGAAGTGGTTAGGAGCTCTGGGGCTCAGTTTATCATTTCATCAATTCTCCAGGATAAAAGGGAGGACCTTAAAAAGGCTAGGAGGATTGGCAGGGTTAATAAATGGTTAGAACCACAGTGCCATTGTCAGGGGTTTGCGTATCTAGAACATGGGACTCAATTTAGCAGACCAGGTCTATGGGGCCTGGTCTGACAACAAAGGGGAAGAGAGGTTTTGGTAAGAGGCTTGCCAGACTGGTTAAAGATGCTCTTGTGAGACCTCACTTGGAGTACTGTGTGCAGTTCTGGTATCCTCAACAAAAAGGACGTGGAACTGTTGGAACAAATCTAGAGGAGGCCACAAAGATGATCGGGGGACTGGAGCATCTCCAGCATGAAGATAGGGTGAGAGAGTAGGGGCTGTTGAGCCAGGAGAAGAGAAGACTGTATGGAGATCTCAGAGCAGCCTTCCAATATCTGATGGGGGCCTATACAGATGCTGGGGAGGAACTCTTCATTAGAGACTGCAGTGACAGAACAAGGAGTTGCGGTTCAAACTTAAACAGTAGAAGTTAAACTGGATATAAGGAGGACGTTCTTTACTGTAAGGGTGGTGAGGCACTGGAATGGGTTGCCCAAGGAAGTTGTGAATGCTCCATCGCTGGCAGCGTTCAAGGCCAGGCTGGAGAGAGCCTTGTGTGGCATGGTTTAGTGTGAAGTGTCCCTGTCCATGGCAGGGGGTTTGGAAATAGATGATCTTAAGGTCCTTTCCAACCCTAACTGTTCTATGATTCTGTGATTCTAAGATGTTCATGCATGCTCTAAAGAGAGTTACATTGCTTGTCTCAGAAACAAAAAAGGTTTGGGACACCTCAGAGATGACAACAAATAATTATTATCAGCCTCAAAGCATTTTTGTGTTTAAACCATCGGAAAGAAAAGTAACAACCCTTCATTCATTTCATAGAGTTGTATAATCACAGAATGGTTGGGGAAAGGTGAAAGGGAGCTTAAAGCTCATCAAGTTCCAACCACCAGCCAAGGACACCTTCCTCTAGACCGGGTTGTCCATCCTTGAACGCTGCTGGGGATGAAGCATTTACCACTTCTCTGGGCACCCTGGTTCTTATCACCCTTATAGTGAGGAATTTCCCCTCTTATTTCCTATTAATGAATAACATGAATAAATGAAAGTACTCAAACTCAATAGGAAAGTTGGGAAAGGAATGAAGCCCTTAGCGCCTCTTGGATACTCTGGATGATATGGTAGCCATGGAAACAAGCAGTTCAACAGACAGCCTTTACCTTTGATTTTTCCATTTTTGTCTTAATGTTTACATGAAATAATGGAACTTTTGTCCCCATTTCATCTTCTCTACAGGCCAGTGATTACTGTCAAAGCACTTTGCATACCTCTTATGAACTGTTCTCCCTCTTGTTCATTACTTGCATGAGGGCATAGCCCAGTCCCAGCTGAAATTGTGTTGACAAGGAAGTTGCCATTATTACAACCCAAAAACCCCAGACAACAGGAGAAGAGGGTAGGAGATATGTTGGAGACACATACTCAACTGAGGGAGCAGCGCCTAACAGTTAAAGGCTGTGACTCATTGCCACAGCATGCCCTGATCGCCAAATGTTCTGGTAGGTCCCAAAAGGCATTAAAGAGGTTCAGAGAGTCACAATGCATCCATGGTTACTGAACAGTTTGTTCAGATATAGCATCCAGATCAGAAAATACAGAAAAAATATCTTTAATTCACTGCAGGTAGAGTGTGCACCAAAGATGGGGTTACTTTACACTCACTCCTTTTGCTTTATTCTTCACATACGTATCTGCCATTGGCAATTGCTCTGTAGACCATTGGTCTCACCCAACATGGGTAGTCAAAGCCATACCCAGCCTCCAAAATTCCCATCTATCCTGGTGAACAGGGTTGGAAGGTGAGGGATGATACCAAGAGCCAAGGAGCTTGGACCAACATTCAGCAAAGACTCCAGCCTGGTCCCCAGGTTGAGCAAGGATCTCTGATGAAATCCCATCTGATAAGTGCAGGGTAGGCTCTGGCCAAGTTGTGTAGTAAACCCTATCACTGTACAGATCATGGGCTAGCAATCCCTCTTAGTCTGGAGCCACTGGGTCAGGTCTCCAAAGCTGGGAGTGGTCTGTGAATTTTCATGGCATTCCATAGGAACCTGAATCAAGCCCAGTGGCACTGGAGATGAGCTCAGAGTCATGGCCCAATGCCTGCTGCTGTAGAGGTGTTCAAACCTGGTGTCCTGCTTGGTTTTCTCTATGAAAAAGGAGCTAATTCCAGATCAAAGCTTAAAGGAAAAGCACAGGATGGTGAGGCTGAACCCCCCCCATGCACCACATTCACCCAGATACTCCAGGAAAACAGGGTTCATCTCAACTACATGGAATACATCCAGGAAAAGAGCTGGAGAGGTTTTATTTCTGAGAATTATTTTGCCAACAAACCCTATAGGAGACACCAACAGGGAGCCTGGCTTCTGCACTTTCCTTGCTCCTTCTCACCTTGCCCAGCAAAACCACTATGGACACACAAAAAGAGCCCTTAACTTGCCTTGCAGCTCCAGCTCTGCCTTCTCTCCTGGAGCATGCAGGCAGACTGCAGCAGCTACATGAGAGGGGCCAAGTGCTTTCATTCTTCTCCCCAGAGCCAGGAGGCTGTGGCAGTCAGACTCTGTGCTTGGGCTTGCCACCAACACTGACACTGCATTGCAGCACTGAGGAAAGTGGGGAGGGAGGAAAGACATTGTGCTTCCTGCAGGGAAAACTGCACAGGCAGGATTCTCCTGTCTACCTCTGATGGGAATCCTTGTCAAAGTGGGCTCCCCTCCCATGGCACCTCAGCACAAAAAGGCACAGAGAGAAGCCTAATACTGGCATCTGAATAAAACCCCCAATAAATAAAGCAAACCTCCTTGATGTGTACAGCACAAGCCCAGCTGAGCTGGCAGTTCTGTTTCCTTCCACAGCCACTGTGCTGCCAGCCTAACTCATTACTTTATTGAGTGCTCTGGGATATTCAGAGTGCGAGGCTGCGCTCCTAGAAAATACATCGCTGTCCTACAGTCAATTCCATTCTTGTTCAATAGAAAGCAGATCAACCTATTACAAAAAGAACCCTGCCAGAACCAATAGCTATACAAGGCATGGCATTAAGCTAGGATGCTGCTTCAGTAAATTATCAGCTAAGAGGAGTCTGGATCTTTTAATACTCCAGGGATTGGCGTCTGAGCAAACCTGTGTATGTGTACAGATACACGCAGCAAAATAGTTACACCTTATGATATTGTCAGAGGGTTCTGAGTAACAAGGAATGGCATATTTAAAACTCTAGGTTAAAACTGGTACTTTCTGAGCCATCTCCAGAGATAAAAACCAGACATATTTTAGGGATATGATAGCTAAGGAAGGGGAAATCCTACATGTCAACATCCTTAACACTATGTAAAGGAAGATCTGTAAAGCATATTTGCTGTGGGTCCCTGGGACTCCTTTATGCTGTCAGGTTATGGTATATGCTGAAAGCAACCTTCAGAAGAGGAAATCAAAGACTAGCTGGTGGGAGGAAGGATAAAAATCAGGAGGCAACTTTCATCTCTGTAAAGGAAAAGTGGTGTAGTTGAACCCACATAAAGAAGGACTGGAAGAATGGGAGAATAGGTCCACTAAGGAATATCAATGAGACTTCTTCTCCCTCAGCCCATGGTTAATGCTAAGGATTCAATGCTATGAATTTCCTAAAGCCCTTGAATTCATCTATAGGGAGCAAGTTTTTTCCAAGAGGGTGAGTAGTTGGTTTCAGGAATCACAGCAGGGCTGATTCTCAAAGAAGAAACCTCAGCTATTCCTGATGGACGGATCCTTCCAAGTGTCCTGAATTGGGTCTTCTGGTGGGGCTGAGGCTTCTGTTATTGAGACATCACATACCTTGGTGACATTAAAAGTGGAATCTGTGAGGTAAGTTTCTCCTAATTTCAAGGCATGCAACTTTCATCTCAGAACTGGGGGAAGAAATCAGCTTAAAATATCCTTTAAGACCTTAAGGGTACTGCAACTGGCTACAGCATCCATTGTGTTCACCCATCACTCACACTGCCCTTAGCCTTTTGAAATGTCCAGCATCTCTTTTAAGTGAACTGAAGGACCATGTGTTTTACTGTTAGAGCTGAAAATACTCAAGCAAGGCAGGCAGGGAAATGAGGAAAAGGGAAGAGTAACTATGAACAACTGACTGAATATTAAGCTGAAGAAAAAGAACATTACCTGCCCAAACATCAGCCTTACTTCTCCTGCCTCCCCTGTGGACTCTGACCTGAGCTGCCAATCAGCACCAACTCATTGCCTAGCTGATGAACTCTGCAAGACTGCAGCCTCAAGCTGTTCTCTTCCAGGGAATTTCCTTGACTTTCTCTGCACAGCCTGTAATCAGAGACGAAGCTTTTTTGAGGATGCATTAGCACAAGTGACACTCTGCAGAAAGGAATTGTGTTGCAGTGTCTGCTGCATGCAGACACTGCCGAAGTCCTCCCTTCCTTCTTCATTTAAGTGACTTATTATCACAGAGTTTATAATAACATGACCTGAAGGGGCAAAATTTGTCCTGGAGACACTAAAAGTGATGTAGTCTTCTTTTTCATGTCTCCTTTGCAACAGTAGGTTGTTGACATGATTGAATTCCTAGGGAGGAAAGAAAGAAAAGGGAGGAAGGAAAGCAGTGGGTCAATGCGATAGTGGACTGCATAACTGAACTGAATTCAGGAATCTTGAGCTGGAAGAGAATTCTCTATTAATAGTGTTTGCAAAATGAAATAGTGCAGACATTCTGGTTCAATACTGCATGAATTCTGTTCCTTTCTGCATGTTGGTTAGCTTCTCTTCAAGAACCCAGCTTTACCAGAAACAAAGGAAATTGCTTTTGCAGTGCTGGAAAGATGCAGGTTTTTCTTCTTACACAACCTATTTACAGCAAGATCTGCTTTATTGGGAAAGCCGAGCTAGCACAGCTTAACTTCTCCGTGTCTTGGAGAGGTTCCATGGCTGGAAGTTGGCTCGGGGGAACTTGGAATGAAAAATGGTAAGTTTCATTTCTAGAGGACTGGCTTGATTCCTGTTTGGACCAGTGAGGGAAAAAAAGGAAGTTTCTGTTTGCACTAGTCATGAGAAAAGGAAATCTCCTCTTCATGGCCCTCTCTACACGGATTTTGTGGCCCTTCCTCAATTTCTAGCCAGGTTGGTGCTTGCACCTCAGTAACTCCAAGGCAAACAGGTGCTAACAGCCCTGCTGATGACATTCTTCAGTGAAACTGAGAGACTTTTCCTCTGCCATTTGAGATCTGGCCTGAGAGACAATACTGAGGAAGGATGGATGGAGTCCAGCTTCGTTTTGCTTTCACTATGCATTTTAATCTCCACAGCTTTCAGTCCCATACCTTTTATAGGCTTGAATATAAGATTTCAAGCAAAGATCTTCTGCTGATATAAACCAGAAAAACTCTATCATATCAATCAACCAACATCAATTTAAACTGACTCGTTATGTTTTAACAAGGGACCAGGGAGAGAAAATTTCCTTTCTTACAGTAAAACAATACTCCTTTTTAGCAATTCAAGGCAATGAAGCTGGTGAAGAGTTTAGAAAATGAATCCTATAAGGAGCAGCTGGGATAAGGAGGGAACTGGGATTGTTTAGCCTGGATAATAGGAGACTGACGGGAGGTCATATTGCTCTTTACCACTATCTGAAAGGAGGCTGTAGTGAGGAGGGCACCATTCTCTTCTCCCAACTAGCAAGTGATAGAACAAGAGGAAATGGCCTCAAGTTGTGCCAGGGGAGATTTAGATTGGATATGAGGAAAAATTCTTCATCTAAAGAGTTGTCACGCATTGGAAAAGGCTGCTGTGGGCAACGGTTGAGTCACCATCCCTGGAGTTATCTAAGAGACATACAGATGTGTCACTAAGGAACATTGATTAGTGGTGGACTTGGCAGTGCTAAGTTAACAGTTAGACTTGTTTACCTGAAAGATAATTAAACTTTTCCAACTTAAATGATTCCATGATTCTAAGGAAGGAATAAAAAAAAAACACAATTGCCCCAACATCCTAGATAGCTCTTGATCCCTGCAAAAGAAACATCGTGGCTTGACATTCATACAACACCATTGAGCCAAGCAAACAGTGCTCTGGAGAGTCCTGCCTCGCACCCTCTGTGATGTAACAGCAGTGACTGCTCAGTGCAATAAGCCTAGAAAAGAGCTGGTCATTTTCCAAAAGCTAATGACAAGTTTGTTAGTTAATGGTGCAGATCAGAGCCAAGGGCGATTAATGATCCAACAAATCAGTCAATAAACTGGTGATGAAGACCAATTATAATCCGTACCAACAACACCCACCTTTATCACCCTTCTCTCTGGAGGGTCCAGGACAAGCAAGGGGCTATTTCAGGAAAGTGCTTGTTCCCTGGAAATCAATAACCAATCAAAACCTGGAGTTTATTTTGGAAAAGGATACATACACCAAGAAAGAAACCCTCTAAGAAACATTTCACCTAGAAAATAAAAGAACCCAATGTGGGATTTGCCTCAGATTCAGCTTTTCAACAGCTTGTTCCAGAGGACTTTTATTTTCCTTTGTTTTAAACTGTTCCAAAACAATCACAAATGTGGAGAAAGCCATTTCCTGAGGTGTGATACTGAGTGAAGTACAAAAGTGAGTTTCTTTGCTGTGTCTGGAGTTCACAGTAAACTTCCCAGGTCCTTGAGCAGCCCAGACTTGGAAGAACACTGAATCATAGACAGCATACAGAGAGAGCTACTCCATATTCCTACCTCTAGAGATGTTTCACCTTGCAAATGTGCACAGTTAGGATTGGGAAGGACCTTAAGTAACCCACTTCCAACCCCCTGCCATGGGCAGGGACACATCACACTAAACCATGTCTAAACTTACCAGCTCATAACAGAACCCATAAGAAAAATACCCAGAAAAGCCTAATACTCTGTTTCCATCAGTGCCAATAGGGGATACTATTTAAAGAGAACACATGCATCACTACTATTCACAATCTAGAACTGCTGATTCAGAAGCACTAGAGAAGACTGCCAGGTGGTCCTTTCAGTATCTACTTGGTTTCACCACCAAGCCAGCTTCTTTAGAGGACATCAGTGGACACCACACTGCTGCTATGTGCACTGATGGACTCAGGGTGTCAAAATATCCTTGGGAACTTTGAGAACTATTGGAGTCAAGAAACAGAACTCCTCTATCCCCTTCACATATTCAGCCAGTTATGTGTCACTTACTTAAGGTAGTGTTATCCTGCTTCTTTCCAGAAATGAACACTACAGTGGATACTAAACCCTTCCCGGTGTGAAAGAAACGGTGATGGGTATGTGGACAAAGGGAACTGGGTGGGAGAAAGAGGTGGTGAGAGTAGGTTTAGACATCAGTAGATAGGGTTAAAAGGCTCTTAAAATGTGTGCTTGTGTACATAAAAAAGCTCTTCTTCTGCATGAAAACAGCTGCCACTGGTGACCTATCCTAGGATGACATCTGCCTTCTACTAAGGATTATATTTGACCTCCCTCTGAAAGTATGAAAGGCTTTAATTCCAGCAGTCAGTGCATATAGGATTTACTATTGGCTTTCATACTTACCATATTAGAGGCATAGAGACAGGAAGAGTGGTACAAGAATGTAAGCCTTCAAACAGTGAAAAGAGAATGACAGCAATCACCTAAAAGTGATTTAGCTCACCAAAGAGCTGAATCACTTTGGTGTTATGAGCAGATGATGATGGTGGTTTCGAAGTCTGGTTTTGATTTCATGCCTGGTTCTGCCACCAGCCTCTGTCTTTGGAGGCAGCAGTGGATGCAGTGCATTGGTGCAGTCTGCATCGATGGCATCAGCCCAACCCAGCATTGATTGCTTGAACTGCACTGGTGTAAATTGTCTCTCATCCCTCCATGACAATGTGAGTCACTGATCCTGGCGCTTGACTGTCTTGGCAGGTCTCCCAGAATTTGTTGCACAGCCCTCAGTAGTCAGGGGATGCTTTCAATGGGATTTCTGGGTAGAGGTATATTGACTTTTCTATGCCTCGGTTTCCTCATCGGTGGAACAAAACTAATAACCCTTACCAAACTCCTTAAAATAGGAAAGGAAAACCTTCATCAGAAAGCTTAGCCAACTGTGGTTTATGTAATGCTGTGTGATCCTGCAGAAGAGAGAACTCTAGGAGAGAAAAGTCAAGTAATTATGAATAGCCTAAAAAGTCTCTCCTCCACATACTGTTGGTTCACACTGACTTAATCTTTCAACCGGCTGAGCATCTGCTTGTCCAGAATTAGCCCTGGGGATGAGAAGCCCAATTCATATTCCATTTGCAACCTGCAAGGTGAGGCACTGATCTTATTCACCAGCTGGAGCTGGTTGGAGGGTATTGTCTGGTTTCCTTTTTTAAACACTGATCTGCATTGCTAAGATTGTCCCTACTTGTCTTAACCCCTTTGTTCCCAGATAATAACTCCATTTCCTCCACTTCTTTCATTGATTAACCTTTAAAATACAGCACCTACTACCGCTGCCAAACTTCTTTTAATGTCAAGCTCCCCTTCCTCACCATCTAATCTTTCTTAATTAACTACTTAATAACCACCAATTATTCTGTAAGTAAATGAATGGCTGAGCTGCCTCTGTGTAGTACTCTCCTCCTGCCAAGCGGCACAGGACCAAATCCACCAATTCACAGTCTTTCAATGGATATTTTGAGAGCACAAAATTTGTACCCTGGCATGAACTTTGTGCTGTTGCCCAAGAATGACCCATTTTGAATGTTTTTAGGACAAGGGAGCAGTGTCAGGATTGCCATTAATCTTCAGAGCATCAGTAGGTTCAAGAAATCACAACTGAGCTCCCCACTTCTACAGGTACTTTTCTAACACTACAGCTTTTGTAGTAGGCCTGTGGAAGTGCTGTGAACCACCAATTTTCATAGAAGCATAGGATACCAGTTTGATAGGGACCTCAAGGATCATCTGGTCCAACCTTTCTTGGCAAATGCACAATCTAGACTAGATGTCCCAACATCCTCTCCAGCTTAATCATCGAAGTATCCAACACTGGAGAATGCAACACTTCCCTGGGGAGATTATTCCAATGGCTGATTGCTCTCATTGTGAGCAATTTTGGATGGATAGCCGTTAACTTTCTTTTTGGACACACAAAGACACAGTAGGCAAATGCCTACTTTTGTCTCCTACCAGCAAAAAAAGAGTGGCCAAAGAGATGTGAATGGGATGGATATTTCTCTTCATAGCAAGTTAATGGACTGAAACCTGTGTTGAAGGGCAAATCAGAGCCCATTCTTGACTTCCATGTTTGTGACTTCCTGGGTGCACTTGGGAAGGACGTTTAGTTCTGAACCTTGTTTGCTCTGTCTATTAAAAAATGCACTGTAGGGTACTGATTCTTCCTTAGAGTGTCTCAAGCAAAGATTTGAAGTCTTACATGAAAAGCTCTGCATCTCCTACTAGCACAATGCATCAGCTTCATGCAGATCTGAGAACTGAGTGGGTCTACAAAGTCCCAAATTTGTCTGTCACCTGCCCTCTCAATAGCGATGTAAAGATGCTCTCTTGCTCTGTCACATAAGTCTCTTGCCAGAAAGTCCCCAGTACTAAGAAGATCATACATATCATGCAATCATATAACAGCTAAGGTTGGAAAGAACATTAAGATCATCCAGTTCCAACCCCCTACCATGAGCAGGGCTGCCTCACACTAGACCATATTGCCCAAGGCTTTGTCCAGTCTAGCAGTGAACGCTGCCAGGGATGGAGCATTCATCACTTCTTTGGGCAACCTGCGCCAGCGCCTCACTACTCTCACAGTGAGAACTTCTTTATCTCCAACCTGAATTTCCTCTGTTTCAGTTTGAACCCATCACCCCTTGTCCTGTCACTACAGTCCCTAACACAATACAGGCAGGGAGCAGTGCAACTTTACAGATGAGAACATGGATGTAGAGAACAGTTTAGGTGGGTATACTGTTGCCATGGGCTCCAGATGAGCCAATGTTTGACCCTGTTCACCAAGACATGGGTCATCCATCCTCTTGTATATACGATCAAAGCTCTGACTGTTCTGCAGAGGTGGAAGGTTCTCTCCAATCTCAGTTTTGGATAGTGTTCTGTGTGACTCACCAGCAGGTGACTATTGATTTCAATGATAGAAGATCAGCCCTGTTCTGTCCAGGACTCATTCTTCTCCCAGAAGAAATAAATAGCAAAATTCAAACTGATTTTAGGACAGAACATATCAGAGCATTAATTTCTCACTCCCTCAACAGAAGGAACCATTTACTCTTGTCTCTCTGGAACAGTTAGAGAATTTTTCCCCCACTGCATTGATGGAAGAAATGACTTCGCTTAATAGAAACAGATAGAAAAAATATGAGGTCATTTGGTCACAAATGAAAAACTTGCCTACTTTAGTAGTTTAATGCTGAGTTGCCTGGTCCTCTCTGTGATGAGGTTATTACTTATTCACTTATCCATCTATTTAATCTTATCAAGGGAGGATGCCCCACATGACCCTTCAGGGTACTTGCTGATTCCTTCATTCTTTTATTCTGCTTTTAACTGAGATTATTTCCATGCAGGTTCCTTTCATAATGAGCTTTGAATTATTTTACTTTATCATCCATGAGGTGCTCTATGCTTTGCTGGTGTGTCCCTATCTATTGGAGCTATTCCTGCAGGGGCCATTGCTCTTAAGTGGCTAAAAAGAAGCAGCTATTCACAGAGGCTGTGGATTTTAAGGCGAGTTGGACCCTTCTTTTTCTTACCTCCTGAGTGGTAGTGGCCTTAGACATTAACACTGCTCCTCTTTTGGCTGTTACAGTATGCCTTTTGAAAGTAATACAAGTCAAATCAAGAGGTGCAAAGCTTGTTTGGGCACTAAGCCCCAGGATACCTTGACTCCCCTCATAGATCTAACAGTTCTTTTCATGGAGTCTAATTTTAAATTTCCTTTTATTAACTTTACCTCAGCTTCCTTATCCATAAATTGAGGATTTCTCTGTTGGTTTGGGGTATTTTTATCCATAGACGAAACTAGATGTGTAAGAGAGATGCATCACAGCAATATGAAAGCCTATATAGTGAGCAATTTTCATTGATTCCTTGTGAAGTTGTCTCTGGAACAGCTATCACCTGTTTAGAAATTGGCACCTTGTTTCCTGGTGCCTCTACGTAGTTGAACTAAATCATTACATACAGGGGGGTTTCTTCCATCACAGCACACCTGCACAATACATCCAAGAGATAGTAATATTAACCCTATCTTATATTAAACAATAGAAAGGGAATAAGATTTCTTGCTTTTGCTGTATTGCTTAGTTAGTAGCAGAGGTAAAAGGAGAATCATGGGGCCCTGATGGCCAGTTTTATTGTTGAATCATTAGACCTCATCCCATCTAGGAAAAAACCCATGTATTACAGTTTATTTAGATTGTTTCTTAGCTTTCCTCAGTGATGGGACCATATTGGGTTGTTTCTTGGGTTCTTTCTTACCTTTGCACCCCTTGTATCAAGATGGACACTTATCAAATCAGAGGATCCTTTCAAAAGAGCAGAAAATGCTAGAGATTAGCATGATATCTCCAATAGCACAGATACATCTCTTGCTAATAAAAGATGTAGTAATCAAAACTCCATCTTAACTTCAACTAACCCATCCTAACCACTCAATTTAACCCGAGCACAAGAAGGACATAGCTCAGAAGGGTGACTCTGGTCCTGATCCAAGGAAACTATAAAGAGTTACATGTTCAACTTCAATCCAGAAGACAGAAGTTTGGACTGACATCCTTTCATGTGACTAGTGCCTTGAGAAGAGAGCCTGGGAAGTCACCGAAATGCCAAGAGAGTAATGAGGCACTTGAAATGCATTTATCTTGCCTCATCTCTCAGGCCAAAGGTTACTATCATTAAGATTTCATCCAACCTAGGAGCAGTGATGAGCAGTACTCTGCATGGCCTTGGAAGAGAGAATCCTGACAACAGAAGGAGAATGTGCCAGGCACCTTATTGGAATTCTTGGAACTAAACTGCGGAGGACTGGCCCTGGGGAAACTTGATTAATGAATTCTAGGACACTTTCTCACAAATCTGTTGCTTTAATGATATCACATGAGCTACATGAATCCCAAATCATTCTGGTGTAAGAACACCAGAGGCATGGAATCATGTTAGCATCCCATGTTGGAGCATGGGGAGTCAACACATTCAGCTTGATGTAGCCATTTTTCAACTTCTCCATCCACAGTGACTCCACCAACCTATTCCAAGATGATTCCTGAGCCAAATCTCCCGACATATCTGAAGGAAGAATTCCAGGCCTTTCTTGGCTGTCTAAGTACTTCAAATGAGAATGGACCAGATATTCACCTGCCTAGGTCCTTCTAAGTATGGCATACATACTAAATCTTAGACTAAAGTCTGAGTACCCGCAAGGAATATTACATTTACTCTTCATCTCACAGCTAATGATACTCCACAATGGTATGCATGCTAATATCTAGGAAAACTGCTGATTTAAGAGTCTGATTATGCATATATTTCCAAAGACTGGGCACGGATGAGAGCTATAGATATTCCTCAACCCTCAGACTGAGAAAATCCCCATATCAGGGTCTGAAACTAATGGATATAGACAGTAGGAACCCTATTTCCTAATTTCTTTTGTTGTACCTCCATGAAAGCAAATCTATAGGCTCTCCAAATAGTAGTAATCCAGAAAATAAAGTCAATGAAAAGTCATACATGATTCATAAGGTGAAAGGTAGATACCTCTCCGTTGACTCTTTAGGTGGGTCACAGCATTGTCTATGCTGACAAAATAGTGATTTCTGGGCATTTGAGACATAAAAGAACTCCAGAAAGAAATAATCCTGAAATTTCAACTGGTATTTTACTGGAAAACCACCAGTGTAAACTCACTGGGTATTTGACCAATGCAGAAGGTGACTGGTATGTTAGACAGAGATGTTCACCACAGTTTGTTCTACAGTGACCAAAACTTCAAAGGACCAAAGTAATGAGGAGGGGGAGGAAATAACCTATAGAAATTGCAGATAGAGTCTTCAAATACCACTAAGAACATAAGGAACAGACACCCATAGTTAGGTGCTTGGTATATGGAAAATATCCCTAAGATTGACATCCTTCACAGCACTGAGATTCACTTCTTTATGGGCTAGACTCATTGTGTGCTGAGAAATGTGATCATGAGCAATATTCTTCCACAAAAATTCCAATTGTCATTCCTTCAGCAGGGTGGATAATGAACTTGCTCCTTTGCATTATGTTCATTCATAACCCAGGATCAGAACCATCATTGCAAACAATATTCACATCATGCTGTGTTGCTATTAAAGCCCATGGGTTTTGGATGGACCGGGAGCCAAGCAGCGGTTAAGCAAAAACTGATCAGAAGCCTGAGCAGTGAGTAAAAAGCAAGTTTATAAAAGCAATTGGCAGGTGCTGAAAGGGAATTGTCAGGTGATGCAGTCACAAAAGAGAAACAAATAAAAACAAATCCAGGGAA
Organism: Forpus xanthops; assembly: GCA_032466535.1. Taxonomy (NCBI): domain Eukaryota; kingdom Metazoa; phylum Chordata; class Aves; order Psittaciformes; family Psittacidae; genus Forpus; species Forpus xanthops. The sequence continues at coordinate 55,599 of JASSUY010010945.1, forward strand.
CAGCAATTTCTTTCTGAAGGCAGAAGAATCAACATGTCTGAAAAGAAAGTGAAGGGAGTGAAGAGATGAAGGAGATGAGGCGAGATTGTGCATTTCCATCATGAGGAGAGAAAAAGACATTGCAGACCAGGCAGTCCAATGGGATACTTTATTACTTCAGCTTTCTGGTATTTATTGCTGTCTATTTTTCTTCTTATTTCACAAAAGTACAGAATCCATCTCCCGTGTAAAGTGTCTATTATATAGAGTTAAAAATAACTTTCCAGGCTTGATATGATCTGGATTTCAGCAGGAGCAATGAGTCAAACAGGGAAGTTTACTATGAGGCACTGAGGTGCTGGCACAGGGTTCCCAGAGAAGCTGTGGCTGCCCCATCCCTGGCAGTGCTCAAGGCCAAGTTGGACACAGGGGCTTGGAGCAACCTGTTCTAGTGGAAGGTGTCCCTGCCTGTGGCAGGGGGTTGGAATGGAGTGAGCTTTAAGGTCCCTTCCAGCCCAAACCATTCCATGATTCTAAGATGGGTAAACAGCTATAACAGTATAAAACCTGCCAACACGTGGATGTGAATAGATATCATCCTTCCCACCTATTCAACCTCTTCACTTTGCCTTTAAACACAGGATAAGAAGGAAAACACAGAAAATATCAGGATATGGCATATCAGCTGGGGTTCTAAACCTTATGATTGTGGGACATACCAAATCTCTCGTATCAGGTTTCACTTAATGGAAAGTAGGAGGTGCAAAAAGAAGAACCTGATATACAGGGATATATTGATGATGTAGCTTAGAAAATAATTGGGAATCACATAGAGAAGAATTATCTTACTGTCAGTAGCTTTGTCTTATCTCCATTGCCCTGGGCCATTCTCATAAGCCTATGAGATAGAGTCAAGATGATCAAGAAGCACCCGTTTTTTCTCTGGCCTATTGGTTGCTGCTCTTCAGGAAAAGAGTGAATACCTCTTAACTGTCAATCTCAGCTCTGAATGAGCTCTTGAAAGTCCAAAATGACTGTTCACTACCTCTTCATGAAAGAAGGCAGAGCAATTTTGTCCATGTTTCAGACAGCATGTCTTCATGCTTCAGGCAACAAGTTTTTCAGGGTCACGTAAGGATCCTGAGAGTAAGTTGTAGTTTCATGCTGTCTAAGCCATCCATTTTCATAGGAGCCCTCTCCAAACCCTCTTTGGAGGAGGATGTGGCTCTCTTTGTAAGCTCTGACAATCTGCATAGAAATAGCTGGAAATACAGGCTCTTTTTTGCACCAAAAATACTCAATTGCTTGTCATCTGTGGATACTTAACCAATTACTGCAACAACCAAAGAAATTAAATACATTATCTTGGTTTAGGAAAAAGAAGTGGGGAAAAAAAGCCAACAGCTGCCACTTCAAGAAGAAAAAAAAAACAATAATCCTGGAACAAACTCCTTAGTCTCCTGTAGGGCCCTTTTTCAGAGCAACTATCCTATGCATAGTGTGTTTTCCTGCCTTGGGTAGAAGGACAGATCAGCCCTCAAGCTTCAGTATTGCGTCATTTAATGCCTATTGCCTGGATAAATGGGCATCTCAATTGAAAATATACTTTTTGGAGCAGAACTTGGCTGCAGCTGCTTTCCTTTCTGGGGATCCCCTACAGTGCTCTATAAAGCAGTAGATTAAATAGTGATGGAGCAGTGCTGGGAAGTAGCAATTGTAGCTGCGGTGATTGTTCAGACTTAGGCCTGGACATTAGAACTTGGTGTCTGAGTGAGAGAATAATAGTTGAGACACTGAGGTCATGCTTTGGTATACGAGGACTCATATTTAGAAAGTATATATACCACAGCAAACACCTTCACAGTGCTAAAGATGCATTAATTATACTTTCTGTGGCAGTCTATAAACTTAGTGGAGATAAATACCCTAGTGATGCACCCTAGCCTTGCAAATCCAGGTGTTCATTGGATTTATTAATGGTAGAATGGTTCCTCTTTAAACCAAACCAGTTTAGGAGGTTCAATATAGAACTGATCATGCAATGCATATAATTTGGATCCCCTTTATTCCCCTGCAGATACCTAGCAATGTCTTTTTTGTTTATAAAGTCCTGGGTGAGAAGGTTTTACAGAAAAGAATGCCAACATGTCTTTCTTCCCTTGCTCCCCATCCAAAGCCACTGGGGATATCCCAGCAACTAAGTCCAATGCCGTGTGATGCATAAGGTAATGGGTAGCAGCATCTCCCTCTCATGATGCCAAAGCTGAAGTCAGCAAGAGACATCTGCATTCTAGGATGCTTCCCAGAATGAGTTATGCTGCTGGCAGTCCTCTGAGGTGCTACGCTGATGTCTGCCTTGCAGAGAGGCCAGGATTGCTGTGCCTAGGATTGCTCTGTCTGCTGGGTCTGGGGATGGAGGTGAGCAGGCTTCTGTGCTCTAATCTGTCGTGTCTAGCCATGACCAGGGTTCCATTGTTCCATTCCTCACTCATTATGCAATGTGGCTACCTCCTGGCTAGTAACTACCAACACCATCATCTTGAAGCAGCATGAAATAGTCTTGTTGCATTCAATGCATGGTGGGTTAACAGGTGTTTCCATCCATATTCTCACCTCTGGTCTAGCAAATCCTTCCTGCTGCCAGGTCTGTATGGAATCACAGCCCAGAATAGTACTCCAAAGGGCTTTCTGGCAGATACTGAGGCAGAATTGTCTGGCACAGGTCACCTCTGTTTTCTTGCAGCGAGCATCACACAGCGTTCCTTAAAACACTGCAGCATCTTTGAATTCCCTGGGAACAAAAAGGTACTAAGAAAAGTCAGCCCCATGTGCTTTGCCTTGAGCTGAGAGGTGTTCTCTGCCTCTCTTGAAACCACCATCAACCTCTTGCATGGGATGGCCACCAATCCCTGGCCTGTTGCCATCCTAGAAACAAGCAGTTTGAGACCAAGTAGTTGTCAAGGAGAGGAATACTATAGCTTCCAGGAATCTGAGTGCATATCTAATGCTAAACCCAAGCTTGCTAATGCCTTATAAATGTCAGCCTTGTCTGCTTTGAAGTAGGAAGGGGGAATAGAGCAAAGGCTACTTGCACTCTGTGTTAATTCAAGCTGACTAATGCTACCGGAACTGGGTCTGGTGGACTGCTGATAAAAATGGAACTCAACAGGTCTCCAATATTACTAAACACCTCTCCCTGTTTCCCTGGGGGAAACTAGCATCTGGGGCCCATAGGGATGTTGTGAAATGCCAGTGGCAGCATCCCAGAGGGATGCACAGCCAGAGGCTCACAGAGTAAAGATGTGAAGCAATTCTCAGGGGTGTATCAAGCTTGACTGAACAGATTTTCACCCTGTCTCTGTTCAATCAACTGCAGACACCATCCTGAACCTCCAGAAAAACCCAGGAGCTTCTCCTGGTCATCCCGCATCATCAGTGACAGTCTGTTCCTCCCTGGAGCAGCTGGTAGGAGAAGTCAAGTTTGAAGGTGCGTTCTCAGGATAACAGCATGATTGCTGGTTTACATCTAAATTATGTATCATCCCCCATCCCAGTACATGGTCCCAGCAGCTATTTGTCTGGGAGCTGTACAAAGGGACTGTCAGCTCCAAGCTTGTCATCAACATGGAGCAGTTTAGGAAGCACTCATCTCTCAGTGCTTTCAGTCATATAACAAATGAAGCCAGATAGATCACCAAACTGAAAGCCATTACTCCAACGGCTTTCAGGCAAAGGAGAAGTAGGGACCAGGACCGGTAACCCCTCAGTTGAAGGGAGATGACTCTAGTATGGTGTGGACATGGCTAGGGAGGGGCGTAACACTTAAATCACTTAAAGCAGTCTTATGCATTGTGTCTCAAGCCACATCCATCTGGATTTTGAGACAAAAAAGGTTTTCTTTTTGCACAAGTAGTTTTACTAAGTCTCTATTGGGCTGTGGCCGAGCGGTGCCAAGATTATATTGGCTTTTCTGCAGCACAATCAATACAATTCTTTCCAGTTTAATTTAGTCAGGTGCGAAAGTGGGGAAGTCCAAAAAGGAAGCTGAGCAGTGAAGTAGGAGAGTTAAACTGCTTTCATGCTCTCTCCCTGATGTCCATTTTTCATGGTCCCTTTACACAGCAAGGCTATGCTGGTTCAAAGCATGCTGTGACTTACTATATGCCTCACTAGAAAGGTCTTCCCTTCTTGTGGGGCATTCATAATGCTGGCATGAACCATGCTCCATCAGTGGTATAGACAGGGCTGAAGCTAAACTTATCTCCAGGGAGGGATGCAGAACTGGAGAAGGGAATTAAGCAAAGCTCCTTTAATGTTCATGATGAATGCCTGACCTGAGGGGACAGACTATATAGCAAGTGACCTTTCCGACATCAGACCTTCTTCACCACAGCTTGAATTATTCTGTGATCCTTGTAGAAAGGACCATGGGATCTGTCATTATAGATTCAAGATGGCTATTAGGACCATTTGTCCCAGCCTGACCTAGTTTGCTTTTTGATACCAAATAGATATCATAATTGGTTCTGGAAGATGAGGATCATTGCCCTTACATACACGCATGCACAAAAAACCTCTTCCCAAACATCTAACCAGCATTCATTTGCTCCTTGGACTCTCTTTTGAGTTGATCTTTGCAAAACTCTGACCCAGTGACCCCATTCCCTCCCCCACCTTCCCAGCCCTGCCCCCCGTAGGTCTCCAATTAAATCCAAAATTGCCTCTGTACAAAAGCAGCTCTGTCAGCTCCATTCAGAGAGGAACAAGTAGCCTGAATAGCTTTGGGCACATTGGAAACCGAGAAACAGTGTGGTCTTGTGTTAAAGTTGAATGGTGGCGAGGGGGGCGGTTGGAGGTTGAGGGGGAGTGTTGAATCAGTTAAAGTAATTATTGAGTCATTCGGGAGGCTGGGGAGGGAGGAGGATTCTTCCTAAACAAAGCCCTGCAATAGACACATGAGACATTTCACCCCTAAAGGAGGTCTTGGGCAGAAAAGGAAAGTAGCAAGTATAAAGGAGCAATTTGTAGAAGTCAGAGCTGTTGTGATGCTCTGGCCTCTTGTTCCTCTTTGGAGGAACATTTGGAGATGGTTGATCTTGGACCTAGCTCTTCTTCACTTCTGTATTCAATTCAGAGAGTCCAAAGGTCTATTTTACTTCTGGCAGAGAGACTATAGCTGAGTGCATTTGCATATATCATGTAGACAAGGGATTTGATTGCTTTGTATGTCCTGGAGTCATGTAGATGGTGCACCCAGAGAAATGCTGCCAGGATTATTACAGAAACACCTCTATTATTTGCCTGATGGTTAATACTAATCTGACAGCCTCCTAAGCAAAGTAATTTGTGTGTAACTAAATCTTAAAAAACATCACCCACTAACTCAAAAGGAAGACCACATCCACGTACATGCTAATGTTATCAGAAACTAATCCACAGTAAGAAGAGCAGAGAAGGCAATAATCTAAAACACCAGAAGAGAAAGTCTTCAGCAGGTAAATGAGGCAGCATTCCAAAACCAGCAGTGGCTTTTACAGATGTTCCTGTGCTGCTGCAGGTGTTATATCCCTCCTGGAGCAAAATTTGATTTAGGGGCAAGAAAATAGGCTCTGTTATCTCTGTCACAATGAGTGGATGTAGCATTACATCCATTATAGCATGCCTCCTTCTCCTATGCAGAAGAGGATCTCAAGATATGTTCATAAACTTTGAGTGAAGTCTTCTATTGGTGGTCTACATAGAAGACCAAGGCATGCATCTGAATCAGAAGAAACCAAGAAAACAAGATCAGGAGCAACAGCTTATTTTCTCTACTCATTCCAAGCCTGCAAAGACTGCCCAAGTGTTCATTTTGCAGCCTGTCCACACTGAAACGTGAGTCCCAAGGTAGAAGTTAGTGAGCAGCCAACTTCACGTAATGATCCAATGCAATTTGTATTTTTCCCTACTGAGAGATTAGGATTCCAGTGCATTCATTAGTTATTTTCACTTATTCAATTATTTGTTCCTTGGTGAATGTATTTGTTTTCTTTCAAATACCATGTTCATGACAAATAGGAAGAGGAGCTCTCAGAGTGTCATGGTGGTTAGTGACAGCGGTCAGGGCAGTCACAGATTGCTATGTCTGCTCCTTGTTAGACATCATATGACAGTCCTGCTATCAGAAACACCCTTGTGTGAGGGTAAAAATCAGTACATGTTAATTCTCCTCTCTTCCGGAATCTGTTCTGTGAAATAATCACTGTGTGCATTGCTATCTATTCAGTGAATAATTATTATTATTGAAGTAGTTCCTTGAATCTTGGGTCACTCAACAGAAACTATGAATCTCTCATGTACTGTGCATGTCTGGTATGTTAAGAAATTACTAATAGAGATTAAAACACCAGGATAAACAGACGTTTGCCTTTTTAGAAGGTAATATGAGTAAATATTCATACAAGACTTTACATTTGTAAGGGTTTGAAAAAATTGCCACTTCTTTGGAATGCAAAGTCACAGCCTTGCAGATCTCTTCATTAGAAAGTAGATAAATATCATAGAATAATAGAACGATTTGAGTTGGAAAGGACCATAAGGTCATCCAGTTCCAACCCACTGCCATGGGCAGGGACAACTCACGCCAGACCATGTCACCTAAGGCTCTGTCCAACCTGGCCTTGAACACTACCAGGGATGGAGCATTCACCACTTCTTCAGGCAGCCTGTGTCAGTGCCTCATTGCCCTGACAGTAAAGAACTACTTACTTATATCTAACCTGGCACATACTTTCCCCCCTAATTACCAGAGTTCATAATAACCCCACTAAATTCCAGTGGAAGGTACATCCTACATGCACAGCCTGTAGCAGGGAAGTGGCCAAGCCCAGAAAGAGTTTAGCCTAATAGTCAGCCTGTATTTTCTTTCAAGCTTTACAGTTCTGAGTTGATTCCTCCTCTCTCACAACAGCCAAATGTGCTACTACAACCTGCTGAGTCACGGTTTGATGCAGCTGAAGATAATGTCATCTCCTAGCAACGGTGAAATGATGCTAACAGGATTCGTGCACGTGTGGAGTTGCAATGGCAAACATGTGCAAAGGCTGCAGGGCAGGTTTTACTTCTGGATCTCTTGCTATATACCTTGCTCACCAGGGAACGAGGTCATAGTAATGTAAGGCTTTTACAAGGCCATGTAGTTATAAGACAAGCGGGAATGGCTTTAAACTGAGAGTGAGGAGATTTCAACTGCATATTAGGAAGTTGCTTTCTGTGAGGGCAGTGAGATGCTGGCACAGGCTGCTCAGAGAAGCTGTGGCTGTCCCATCCCTTTCAGTGTTCAAGGCCAGGTTGGACAGAGCTTAGAACAACCTGCTCTAGTGTAAGGGAGTTTGGAACTGGATGAGCTTCAAGGTCCCTTCCAATCTAAACCATTCTTGATTCTATGATTCTCCCGGTCCATCCTGTGACCAGAATTGCCATGAAAGACAGCACCAAGACCACAGATAAACTCTGGCAAAATACACCACGATGAGAAAACCGCTCAAGCTGAGATCCATCTCAAAGGGAAGTCGCTTTATGCCCATCTTACATCAAGCAATTAGTCATAGCCTGTTAATGACTTGGCTGGCCTTTGTGGGAACTACTCCCAGGTGGAATCAGAATCACTGGAGCCTGACTCATAGACGCTATCCTGACAGAAATATTTTGCATCCCAAGGCCTGAAAAGGCCCATTACCTCGAAGCTGAATTTGCATTCACTGCAGCTTTCGAAGCACATGCTTACTGCTGGAGTGAGATCTTGCAGGTGTTTAAGTAGCTGTGAAAGGAGTATCACCTCCTGGTTATGCTTCCAAGCTGGAATGAGAAAGCTCTGAGCATTTTCTGCCTTACAAAAACTGTGGCTATGTTGTTCATTTGGCAAAGAAGAGTCAAAATCGGGTTCATGTCTCATTAGCACTGTGATTACGGTGGGAGGTTTGTGCTCCAAATAAGTCATGGAGATGGCTCTATGCACTTGTAAAACACTTGATGAAATGGGGTCCAGTTATAGCTAAAGCCTTTAAGCCCTTCCATGATACTTTTTAAAGTCTTTTCCTTCACAACCCTTTCCTCCATCCTCCATGAAAGGCAACTTTACAACATCCATTGCAGTTAACAAGGTGGAATAGAGCAGAGGAGTAGATACTTCCAGTGATGCAAGAGCTAATTAAGAGGTGAAGATTTTCATCAGATTTGTATCTAAAACCTCAACTCCTCCTTTTTAAACCCATTCTGGGACAGATCCTGTAGCATTTCCCCAACTTCACCTCTATTTCTTCTTTGCTCCACCTCCATTTCCTTCTAGGCTGTTCTTCCCCTCCTATGAGCTTAATGTTTATCTCCAATAGAATAATCAATATTTGGAGAATGATAAAGAGTGGCTTTAGGATGGAAAAGAGTAAACATACTGCCTTTTTTCACTGTTATATCTATCCATCTCTAGCTTTATTTCATTATTCTCTTGAAGAATCAAATATGAGGCGCAGAGGAAACATGCAAAATGGGCAGGCCCTGTCAAGGTAAATGAAATGCATTATGCCTCCAGAAAGTACCAGCTGACTGTATCATTATAAGCAATGGTAATAACAACTGCAACTCTCTCACCTTAAGGGGGTTTGAGTCACTGACGTTTTAATTAACAAAGTTAACACAGCATCAAGTCTGCATTCTGCACAAACTTCATGGTATAATGGATGGGGATGAGATGTCCTTTGCCCTTCACAATGACAACAATGCCATGTGTATATGTCCTCTAGTGTATTGCACTGGGGACTGGTCTCAAAGCACAATGAAAAGGAGGAGGCAGACCTCACAGATGACAGTCTTTCGCTTTTAAAGAGCAAAAACTTCTGAGGAAGCAGTTGGCAGAAAGCAGGCTGCTGGCATTGTCTCTCTTCTTCAAGGATCATAGAATCATAGAATGGTTTGGGTTGGAAAGGACCTTAAGACCACCCAGTTCCCACCCCCTACCATGGGCAGGGATGCCTCACACTAGGCCATGTTACCCATGGTCTACCTGTTCAACCTGGTCTTGAACACTTCCAGTGATGGAGCATTTAGTACTTCTTTTGGCAGTTCCAGTGCCTCACCACCCAGGATTGTAGATGACTATGCAATACATCCAGAAAGCTCTCTGGGTTATTCTCTTCGCCACCTCAGAGGCCATGAAATAAGCTGACCAACACATATGTCCTGGCTATCACACAGGTTAGGAAGATAGTACCTCCCCTATTTCTTCTCTCACATGTATTTCTGGAAGCAACAATGGCATCAAAGAGTAATGAAACTCACTCTTGCTGCCAAGGGCAAGGAATAGTGCAAGGAGGGACTGGAGATGTCTGGAATGAGCAGGAGAGAAGGGGTGAAGGTGGTTTTGTCTCTAATAGGTAAACCTATAGACAAAGAAAAGAGAGAAGATGGGTATTTCTAGCATCCGTGCAGGCAGAGCAGAAAGATACATGTGGGATTTGTCCAGATGATGAAAGGAACCAGATTATATCCCCCCTTGCTACCAACCTGGCTGGCACAATATATACCAACTAAGATCTTCACCTCCCCTTTCCATCAGTGCTACATAGAATCATACAATAGCTCAGGTTGGAAAAGATCTTAAGCTCATATAGTTTGATAAACTCTGTCATTATCTCATGCTACAGAGCACAAATAAGAATTTGGAATGGAAATTCAATGTCATTCTCTGCATGAGAGTCTTGTAAGCTGTGTAACTAAACACTGAAAGAGCATCATCTTCTCCATGGAAAGATTAAACTGAGACTGGATCTAATTCCTCTGCTCAACCCAAGTCAGGGGACTGCTTCAGAAGCTGCTGAATGAAGCTCTCTGGTCTGCTCCACACAGATGGCAGATCATGATGTTCCCTTCTGGATTTAAAATGGTTTTGTGTTGTGAAGCTTAGAGGGTCCTCTGCTCTTCATTCTGCCCAGCAGCAAGGCTCTCCCTTCATTTAGGTGTGTTTGGAAAATCAACCAGTACATGAAAAGAAAGAAGTATGATTTCAGTTTCCCAAGAACATGCGCATACAAGGAGATATCATAGAACCACAGAGAGGCTTGGGTTGGAAGAAACCTTAAAGCTCATCCAGTTCCAAACCCCTGCCATGGGCTGGGACCCTTTCCACTAGAGCAGGTTGCTCTAAGCCCCATCCAACCTGGCCTTGAGCACTGCCAGGGATGGTGCATTTGGTGCATTTATCACTCCCTTGGCCAACCTGTGCCAGTGTCTCACCACCCTCACAAGGAAGTATTTCTTCCTAATGTCATATCTAAGTATACCCTCTTTCAGGTTTAAATGGAAAGAGGATAAGTATATGTATCCCCTATTCAAGTGTCCAAAATGCACCTGAATCCCTAGAGGCATATATAGATCAGGTATCAGATGACAAAAAGATGGAGTTTTAATAAAAGAAGCTGTCGGAAGTCCTAGGAGAAGGCAATAGAATGCAATAGAATGTAAAACATCTTTAAAGCAGCATTGTTTGTTATATGTTCGGAAATGTATTTCACTAAAAATTATCCCAGTATAAAACTAGCCCAGCTGCTTAAATGATAAGCACATCCAAGGCTTAGAATCATGGAATGGTTTGGTCTGGAAAGGACCTTAGGGGTGATCTAGTTCCAAACCCCTGTCACAGGCAGGGACACCATCTACTAAACCAGATTGCTCCAAGCCCCATCCAACCTAGTTTTAACACATTGGAAATAAGGACATGAGAATCCACCCTTCAAGCTCCTGTATTTTTGCAAGTCCGTCTATGTAACCATAAGACAGAAGATGACTTCTGCAAACTCTAAGTGTGTTAGTGAGATCTAAAATAGCCCTTTGTCTGCCTCCTGACAGTCATAAAGCCCTTTTGTGACTTCAACATAAACCTGTACAGCTCTTTCCTAGCAGCAAATTTGCCTCTGGGTATTACCTTGTCTCGACACTATCCATTTTTAAACACCAAAGCTGTCTGTTAATGCAGTGCTGAATTGTGTGTCTGGAAATCAAATGGTTCTTTAAAAATAGGGAAAATTGTATTTACAGAAGCAGTTACTGTATCATCACTACCAAATGAGTTTTTCAGACCTGATTTTTTTGATTAAATGCTTCTCTTTCCCTACCTTTTAGAACAAAGGTCAACTTTCAACTCTGCTTCATTATAGTTTGTGTTATAATTATGTTATTTAAATAGTAAGAATGACCTATCTGATGTTTACATAATGCTTTTTTTCACCTCCTAAAACATAACTTCATCCATCACATTAGAGGACAATAACCATGAGTTTGTTATTTGAATGCTTCCCTTGCATACAGATTCATAGGACTAGCTTGTCTTTGCAAATCTGACATAAGCAGCAATCATTTTTGATCTTTGAGGACCATTTGGGGTCTTGCAGGAAAAGGCACTCATTATTTGGCTTTGGGGTACAAGAAAACAGCCTAAGCTCTTTAACAGAGAAGAGGGAGTCCCATGTGGATGTTGGCAACCTCTTGTGTAGGCAGTAGATGTGGCAAATATGATTTATGGGACTAAGGTGCACTGGTCACCAGGCCCATTGCCTTCCTTCACATGAGTATTACAGCTAGGCACAACCAAAGCACCTGTCTGCGTTCAGACACAGCTTATAGTGGGATACTATCCATTTCCAAAACCATCCTTCCCAAATTTGCTTTTATCTCCCAGGCACAAAATGACAACCCTGAGGTAGAAGTCTTTCCCAAATCCCACACAGATATCATAGGAAGGCTGAGACGATGTGGAAGGTGAAAGCAAAACCATTTTGACTGTGTCCCACCAACTTCATAAACACATAAAGCACAATGCAGAGATCAGAGTAGAGACCCCCTTTTCTCAAAATATTCTTTAATCTAGTGTATGAGGTCTATAAATATAATATAATGTATAAACAGAAAACAGACTTGTGCATTGTTGGCATAGCATGTAGAATAAGACAAGAACGAGTAAGGTTAACACAGTGATAAAACAGTTTCACAAGTACTTCAGATATATGGGCTCTGCTTGTACTTCTAGCATTGACCATATCAGATCATGGGCTGGTCTTTCACATGAGACAGAATTTTTTCAACACACAGACCCTATTAAACCAGAGGTAGAAGAAAAAATCAAGAGTGAAAGCTGTCTGTCATCTTTAAATGTGACAGAAGTGACAGCATGCTGGTGCTCAGAGTAGCCATTATGCCCCCATAATGCCCCCAGATAAGATGACAATACATAGGAGCATGTGTCACAAGGTGAATGGAAAACCAGTTGAAGAAACAAGGACCACACACTGGTGAAGGGACCCTGAATATATCACCAGCATAAAAATCTGCTGGAGATTCCCTCCTTCTCGAATCCCAAATCCATGCGTTTTTAACTCCACAAGATCATCATATGTATTGCTTGAACCATGCAGTGATTTCTGCACTGAACTGAATAACTTGTAGTTAAGGTAGAACCTGCCTTTCAAAAATGACAGGCAGCTTTGACTTGCAGACTTTGAGCAATGGCAAATCCAGCACTTGGGAAGCTGCAGTAGCAAGTAATTAATTTTGCTGTTAAAAAAGATGCTGGCCATAGTTCCAGCTTGGATTTGTCTGTGTTGCTAGAAGGAAGGTTCTTTGTGAAGACTGTTAGCAATTACTGGTGCTTACACTCAACCTTCATAAGATCTTCTTCAAACACTTGAGGAGTGTTAAAGAAACCTCACAACATCCCTGTGAGACATAAAAATGTAATTATCTGAGCACCTGATATGGACGAGAACAAAGGGAGAGAGGATTAAAATTCTGCTCAGGTAAAGACATGAATCGAGTGGGATTCCCAAGGAGAAAACCTGGCACAACAATCCCCTGCTCCACAACACTGATGCATCCATGCTTCACAAGCAGTCATGTGCCTTTCACAGTGCAGAGGTAACCGCAGAGGGGATATTCTCCACAGAAGGGAGCACCTCAGCTCCAGGAAGAACTGAAGTGCCAAAGAGGAGGCACGATCAGCCCTTCTTTCCTTTGTACCCAGCAGCTTGTACCAATCTACACAGGAGTACCTTTCCCCTATATGTTGTGAAGTTTGATAACACAAAATGCTTAGGGCAGAGCCAGGCTTCTCCTACCCAAACCTGGCGAGGAATGCTGAAGTTACTATAGGAATACTGGAAATTTCCAAGATGTCTCAACCAGGTACATAATTCCCTCAAGTCTTTTAACAAAACCCTCACCCCTACCCTCTGTTAACCTCTAGTGACTGGTACTTTATGTCCCCACACACATTTTCTCCACTACTTAGCCTCCAATGTTACCCTCCCTTCTCAAACGGGATTAGATGACATGGTTGGCTTGATGACTTAGAAGGTCCCTTCCAGCCTTATGTTGTAATAGAATATTAATGGCTCTGCAAATTCAGAGCTGTCTGACCTCCACTCTCTGCAGCCAAATGCAAGCTGATCTCTCTCTCATTATAGCTGTCATGTTCTCAAATGTCCTCTTATGTAAAATGCATTCAGTTTTCTCCTTCTTGCAATGCAGTGGTTCCTCTCGTTCAGACTATCCAGTCAGGGTTCTCTGTAACCACATGGAAAACATCTTGGAAGTTATTTCCTTTTTATTCCCAGCAACCAAACTAAGTAGATAACTATGAAATAAACAGAGTTCTTAGTCTAAAATAATTTGACTTAAAAGCCGGAAGTAGTCAAATGTACTGCATTTCTCTCATATATATACCCTCATTCCAACTCATGCAAGTAACAGCTTAATGAGTTTAGCCAGCAAAGATAAAGAGGCCATTTACATTCCCTTAAATAGGGATAATTCCTTTCTAACTTCAAGAGAGCGCCTGCCTACCTGTCATTTCAGAAGCCCATAAACTCAGCCAATATCCCTTTCAGGTAATGCTGCCCATGCACAGCAGAAGCAGCAGTAAATGTGTCCTGGCAGATCAGATGATCCTTGAGGTCCTTTTCAGCCTGTTATTCTATGATAAATCACCTTTGAGTCTCCGACCGGCACTCAAACAAGTGCCTGAGAGAGCGGAAGGGGGTGAGATGTGGAGCACACCATATTAACCCTGTTCCAATAAAGCCTCTTCCAAGCAAGATAGATACACCAAGGTTTTGTCATTCACTCAGAGGAGTTTGGAGCAGACCCAAACTCCCTGTCCCTTTGCAGGCATCTTATGGTTATCTAGGAGTCTAAGTGATGGAGTAAACCCAATCATGTGCTGAATAATCATATAAAAGTCTTCACTTTAAAGATCTTATAGGGAAGGCATATACAGAGTGATGCTATATGGGAGGTAATAATGATAACAATAATAACAATGATAGATTTTTTCCCAACTTTTCAGTAGAATTTAAGAACATAAATTTTATGCCTTATAAATTCAGGCTTTTAGTCAAAGTTAGCCTAAAAAGAAGATATCAGGGGAAAAGGAATCAAAGACATAAGTGGGTACGCAAGGAATAAAAACTATCGCCTCTACCACACAGCAATATCAGATTGATTCATATTTCACAACAGGCTTAGAGTTAGATTTAGTCTGACCAAGGACAACAAGTATTTGCAATGATACAACATACTGTAAATCTCATGTCAGACACTGGAAGATGGGTGATTTCTTCCCTGGAGCAGGGTTTTGCTGGCAGTGGATGCATGTTCATGCTGAGGTTCCCACTTGCAGGTAAAATAACACCCTCACTTCTTAGCAAATTAATATCTGAAGCTTGGGAATGATTTACCCCTAGCAGGCTGGCCATCTGTTAGCCTTCCTCAACCTCTTTCAGTGTCTTCTAAAGATACCGATAGCTTTGCACCCTGTCTGTCAATGTAATAGAAATAATACTGCCTTTGCATATTTCTCATGATTTATTTTCGTTACAGTATTTGACTTTCTTTGCTGCATTTCATGATTAGTATTCCCATTAAGCCTTCTTTTACAGTTAGTTCTTTGGCATATTCTGATTTTCTGGAGCACATTCCTTAAATATCCCCAGTTCCAAGTTCACATCTAATCAATATCTGCCACTTGCCAATAGTCCACCACTCATAAAGTCTTATACACACCAGCAATGTTGCAGCCCATAGGGAAATATGGAAGAAAATCCAACAGGGAAGCCACATGTCCTGATAGAACTCTACAGTGTGCATTAATCCTCCTCCCATCCCAGGATGCAAGTCTTTTCTACAGAAGAGATAGATAGATAGATAGATATTATTTTAATTAGGCTATTAAAAGATTATAAGCTAAGAAGAATGGGGAAAATCTTAGAAGGATATTCCCTATTTTCTTTGGTGGAAACCTGAACCCTTTATATGACAAGGCAGTTAGACCAAGCCTGGGCAGGGGAGAGCAGTCTGCAGGGATTGATTGGACTGAGATGCAAGAGTCAGTTAAGTGGAAGGTCTTTTCCATTTCATGCTAACAATGATCAGAGGAACAAAAGCCATTGGAAAACAGTGACCCCTCTTTTGGGAAAGCCCTGCTTATCAACAGGGAAGAATCAAACACAGTGCTTTGCTTTAGTGCAATATTTGGCATGTCCTGCAGTGATCAATGCCAGAGCGTTGGAGAGAATCAGAGCGATAGACTATAATTAGCTGTGATAACTCCTTACAATAACAAGTATATTCTGATTTGAATTATTCATGAGCTACTCTCTTTTCTTCTGCTAATGGGGGGTGTTTTGGTTTAGGGTATTCTTTTTCATTTGGCCAGACACAGTGCTTAAATTACTGGGCATGGGAATAAATAAAGAGATAAGCTTCAGGAAAAGGGGGAAAAAAGAACACTTTCAGCAAGAATCAGGTTTTCATTCACATTTGGGGAGTGAGGAGGGCGGAACAGGATGTGAATTTCTATGTTCTCCATCAAATCATCCTGAAAATGCAATACGTGGACTGCACAATTGGAAGCAAGACGACACTGACTCCTTGGAAAGACCAGGCTCCTGAGCTTTACAAGCATAATTTCTCACCAAGCAGATGGAGGGTTTCAGCTTTCCCCCAGTGTTCCCCAAATGAAGTACCTGTGGAAGCCCTTGGCCAGTGTTCTGCATCTGACTGATGTCCCCCAGCAAATTTGTCCAATGGCTGAGATTTTTGCCTTCTAATCTCAAGACATGCATTGCTTAGTTAAGTTCCAGCCAGTAAAAATGATGGGGGAGGTATTATGCATTAAAAATTAATTTACATTGGCAGCTTGAGATAATGAAGTACTCTATTCATAGAACAAGTACAGCCAGCCACTTACAGAGCTGCTGCTTCAGTTTGTTGTTGATCCACCTTCCATCTATAGCCTTTAGGAGACTATTTACCAGGAGATGAGGTTACTGCTTTAACACAAGAAGCACTACTTGCCTTTTGGCTTTAATAGTATTAGCCCTCCATGAGCAAAGGTTAGAAATCAGAGAAATAACTCCTTCAAAACCAATGCGCTACATTTATATCATCATGGAACCATAGAATCATTGAATCATAGAATGATTTGGGTAGGAAAGGAGATAAGATCATTTAGCTCTGACTCCTTGTCACAGGCAGGGGCATCTTCCACTAGAGCAGATTGCTCCAAGACCCTGTGTCCAACCTGGCCTTCAACACTGCCAGGGATGGGGCAGCCATATCTTCTCTGGGCAGCCCTCACTTTGTATAGAAGGTTGGAAATATTACTTCTCACCCTGAAGGATGACTGTCACATATCTCCCAAAGGGAATGAAAGTAATCTAGCATTCATAGACTGTATTAATAGATACGTTGTTAAGAGACTGCTGAAATACTTATTTATATCTCAAGTACTGACCACCCTCACAGGGAAAAACTCCTTCTTAATGTGTAATATAAATCTACTTTCTTTCAGATTAAAGCCATTCTCCCTTGTCCAGTTCCTACAGGCCCTTGTCAAAAGCCCATCTCCATCTTTCTTGCAGCCCCCTTTATGCACTGGAAGCTGCTCTAAGGTGTTGCCAGAGCCTTCTCTCCTCCAGGCTGAATAACCCCAGCTCTTGCAGCCTGTCTTCATAGGAGAGGTAATAATCAAACCAAAGCAGCTTGTACACCTGCTCTGAAGCAGATTGACATTCACTGCAGAGCCTCTTTCCTCCTCTTCTTACCTGTAGTTATTTCTGGGTATCTAAGACCAAGAAACACCCAAATTCATTTCTCCAGATGCCCCTTCAGCATTAAAATCTTCCTATCATCAAATGGTCATTTTCATGCAAGATCTATAACCTCTAGTTCAAAGGTTTTCTGCATCTAGATTTTACAAACCACTTGCCCTTCAAAGCAGCACCCACACAGAGCTGTGCTGAACTGAACTGCTTGCATTGCAAGAGGTGAAGCAACCCCCACTTTGCATAATAGGTTGGAAATATTACTTCTCACCCTGAAGGAAGACTGTCACGTATCTCCCAAAAGGGAATGAAAGTAATCTAGCATTCATATACTGTATTAATAGAAACGTTGTTAAGACACTGCTGAAGTACTTACTTATTGCTCAGATACTGATACACGGCATAAATCTGTATGTACAAAAGTCAAAGCACACACATGTGTACATGCACATACACAGACACACTCGGTATTCACTGCATTTAGCCAGAATAGAGGAAGGACACTCATAACAATACTAAAAGCATTATTGGGTATTGGATTTCTGGACACTTCAGAGTCATAGAATCATAGAATGATTTGGGTTGTAACAGATCTAAAGATCATCCATTTACAACCTCCCTGCCATTGTCAGGAACACCTCCCACTAAACCATGTCACCCAAGGCTCTATCCAACCTGGTCTTGAACACTATCAGAGATGGAGCATTCGACACTTCTCTGGGCACCCTGTGCCAGTGCCATAACACCCTCACAGTAAAGAACTTCTTCCTTATATCCAACCTGAACAGCCCCTGTTTCAGTCTGAACCCATCACCCCTTGTGCTATCACTGCAGTCGCTGATGAAGAGTCCCTCCCCATTATCCTTGTAGGCTCCCTTCATAGATAAATAACAATTAAATATTACTTGATGCCAAAAGACCTTTTATAAACTTGGCTTTGAGGTTTGCAGCTTCATAGGTGATCTCTATGTGCCACAGAGACTGGAAGAGAATGGACATCATTTGTTCTGCTTTGTTCTGCTAGCGAAGACTGTACCTTGGCTTAAGATTCCTTTGAAAACCAGCTTTCTGATTGTGTAACACTGTCCTCAGATTTGCCTTTTTTTTTGGGGGGAAACATCCCTCAAGGGATCTTTCCAGATTTTTCTGATATTTAAGAGCAGTTGCTCAGCTCCTAAAATGGGACAGAAAGGTGAAATTCTGTGGGAGCAAGAGCAGTAAATCACAAGACAGCATATTTAGGAGAGATCCATACTCTCATCCATGCAGAGGACATGTGAATCACTGCTGAATGGTCTGCTGAGCTGACTATGCACCTTTCACCCCAAGTGCTACATTTCTCCATCAGAAGCCATGAGGGCAGAGGACACATTCAATAGGTACTGAATACAATCAAGTCTAATTGCAAAGTTAATTGTTGAGGAGAAGGGAGGTGGGGAGAAACCCAGTATGAAACTGAGGATATAAAAGCTCAGCAAGCTGACATTCTCAGGATAAAACTGAAATGCAGCTTCTGTGCCCCATTAACTGCAACCTCCTGCATAGGTATGTGTCTGTCACTCCTCGCTTCTCTGACTGGACACCAATATCTGTCAATCTCCTCTCTCCCAAGAAAAGGACCCAGCCCTGTTAGCAGCTAGAGCATCATTCACCTGAAAATGGGTTCAGGCTTGGACCCAAGGAGAACAAGGTCATCTTGGTACTAAGAGGAACTGATTTGACTGCATCACAAGTCTGACTGTGTGTTACATTCCCAGCTGATGTTCACTGCTATAGATTCATCGAGCAGGACAGCTATTTTGCTGCTACTGCTGCTAAGATATCTCTCAGATGCTGCTTCATTCAGAAATCAAGCTTGAAGTCTTCCAAACCCTAACCTACTGTGACATTTCAAGGCCTCCAGTCTGAGGGAATTTCCCTTGGGGATATATGTTAAAAGCAGCGTGCAGTGGGCTTCAAGGAACACAGAAAACTAGATTTACTATCAGTGCTGATAGGCACAGAGAAGGGATTTCCATCCCTGTGCTTCAGTGTTTAACCTCAGCATAGAGCGCTTAGAGATGGGGGTGGAATCTGTTGCCTGTCTATGAAGAGACTGATTGTGGCCACTGTCAGAGGGGGGATGCCAGCCCACCTAGTGGCCCAGACTAGTCTTCAAGAGCTTGATGACTATGGTTTCAAGCTTAAACAGGGGATGTTCAGGTTAAATATAAGGAAGAAGTTCTTCATTCTGAGGGTGCTGAGGCACTGGCACAGGGTCTCCAGAGAAGTAGTGAATGCTCCATCCCTGGTGGTGTTCAAGGCCAGGTTGGACAGAGCCTTGTGTAGCATGGTGTAGTGTGAGGTGTGCCTGCCCATGGCAATGGGTTAGAAATGGATAATCTTAAGGTCCTTTCCAACCCAAACCATTCCATGATTCTATAGTGCATGCAGCACACTGCCTTCGGTAATGCACAGAGCCCAGGAACACTGCACAACATTGATAGGAGCTGTGCCAATCAGGCGATGCTAGGAATAGAAGTGTCTGTGATATGGCAGCACAGACTGAAAGCCTGTACTGCACACACGTCCCCAGAGAGTCACTCTTCTCTGATGCAACATTAAATACCAATTTGCAATTGGAATGAATTTCCTGTTTGTTCAGGGGAATTCCTTCACTTGGTGTTCCACGCTATTGTGGTGTTTCCCCATGCAAACAGGCACAAAGGGAGGGGAGAAAATAAAGCACATCGGCCCTGTCTTCTTTAAAAGAAAAGCAACAGAGAGGTGAAAGACCAGACCTCTGGAAAATGGACATCAGATTATTCCTGTGCTTCAAACATATGGACAAACAACATCTCACTTGTGTTGCCTGATGCCAAGTAGACTTACGTGTGTCTGTGTGCACATTTAAGATGCTAACAACTGATGTAATGACCTCCTTAAAAAGAACTGGTCTTGTCTGTCCTCTGGGTTGTCCCAGCAGCATCACCGGGACCTCTCCTGGAGACATCCATACACACACGCACATCAGAAAACCCACATCTTCCCAAGTGCTCCTCCTTTCATGGAACAACTGCAATAGGCCCCCATATCATAGAATCCGAGAGTCATAGAATGGTTTGGGTTGGAAGAGGCGTTAAAATTCATCCAGTTCCAACCCCTGTCATGGGCAGGGGCATCTTCCACTAGAGCACGTTGCTCCAAATCCCATCCAACCTGGCCTTGAACACTGCTAGGGATGGGGCAGCCACAGTTTCTCTGGGCACCCTGTGCCAGTGCTTCAACACCTTCACAGGGAAGAACTTCTGTCTAAGATCTAACCTCAATCTCCTCTCTGTCAGTTTAAAGCCATTCCCCCTTGTCCTATCACAGCGCACCCTTGTAAAAAGGCATAGTCATCTCCAAACACGTTCTTTGACCATGGCTCTTACACTCAGAACAAAGGTCACAGAGCAAGAAGTGCAGAGCAAGGTCGGCCACACCAAGAGGAAGCAAACCGATCCCTTTTTGCTTACCATGCACAAATAACAGTCACAAGATTGTTGTACCAGCAGCAGGGGTGCCAGGGATTTACACTGGGAAACACATAAAAAAGCCAGGTCATTTTGTTGGAGAAGAGAATTCTGTAGTTCCTCCTGAGCTGTTATTTCTTCTGTTGGTTTAGTATAATCTCTGAGAGCAAAGGGATGGAGGAAATCCAGCTGTTGCCATGGCAGCCTCTAGCTGGCCATCTCCTGCATCACTCGAGTTCCACAGTGCTGTTTCCCTTCCTTCAGTGCCAGCTCCTGGTTTAAAGCTGAGGACTTTTCCTTCTGGGAATGGCAGGGAGGGAATGTGTGTGCAAAGCAGTGAAGAGGAAGGACCAGGAATCAGCATAGGATGGGACGAGTTTGCTTCTGAGAAGGAAGTATCACATGAGAGTGGGTGAGGACAGACCGTCAGGCGTGAAGGTGAATGCAGGGATGGATGGAAAGGAAGCATTAGAAGCAGAAACAGAATGAATGTGCTCATCACCTCAAAACTAGTCTAATTTGTGCCGACACTTGCCCAAAACTGGTGGAACTTCCTGTCATATAAAAACCTCTTACAAAATACTCTGCTGCTTTCCCCCTAAACCCATCTCTGGCTCGTGACACAAATAGCAGCCCCGCTCTCTGAGTTCAGCCTCTAAGTTTAGTCCCCATCATGTTTAGATCCTAATGCAGCCCAGACATTCAAAATTCATGTTCTAGCAGTTCCCATTTTCACAAGGGCCTGTTCGAACTCATGATGTCGCCTCAGTGAGCACTTCATAAGTTAATCATATGCTATCGCTTCTCACCTCCCTGAAGATGGAAGCAGAGGAGTCTTGCTCATGAAGCTTCAACATTTGCTGCTCTCATTGAAGACAATGTTCCATGTCTCCTCAGGATTTAACCAACCACTTGCTGAACTCTTCAGGCAGCAAGAAAGTAAGAAAGAAAGTAAGAAAACCAACCATATCCTGGGCTGCATCAAAAGGAGCGTGACCATCAGAACAAAGGAGGTGATCCTGCCCCTCTACTCTGCTCTTGTGAGACCTCAGTTGGAGTATTGTGTGCAGTTCTGGTGTCCTCAAC